>OZ010615.1:52391052-52398552 GCA_963932145.1 Acanthosepion lycidas
ATTAAATAACTTGTTATAGAAGATTAAGCATGATCTGGAGATAGAGGCAAAGATTATCTATTTGGTAATTCATTATTGCAAGTTTATTAATTATTTTGTCAATATATTCAAGGAAAAATGTGATTGGTGATTTTACATAGAATTTATAGCTACATCTAGCCAGTTTAACTGTAAATTGATAAGATCTCAATGCCAGTCTAGTACTATGCTTAAAGTCAAAAAGTCTAGGTACCATATAGGTGTCTGTTGTGATTGGACCTATCATGCTGGTCTAGCCAAAAATAGTGGTTGCTATATACTATAGTATTCTGGTAATGGAAAGAGGTCTTATGAATTGGGGATTCATGTTTAATAGATGACTGGAACAAAATATCAATAGATACCACAGAATGGTCAGAATTACCAAGAAGACAGTGTTGTAAAGCTTGGCAAGAGTGAGGAGAAGAGGTAAGAAATAAATCAGGTAGAGCTACTGTAAATATCTTGTTGAATAATATACACTGTGTGCCAAATTATTATTGAGATAACTTTTATTCTAATATTTCAAAAACCGTCCAATCAATTCACACAAAATTTTCACACAATGTTGGCAACACTGACCTGTGCAATCACTGAAATCTTCGTAGTGATCTGTGCAATGTAAACAAACTGGCGCCATATTTGTTATCAGCACGGTGATTTGAGCGTGCCAAATTATTAAAAAGGTTTAATAAAATTCCCAGAATTGAGCAAACAAAACATTTATTAATGTTGCATGTGAAAGTTTATGATCAAAAGAAGCTAATAAATAAGATAATCAAACAAATAATAACAGATACAAACAAAGGTACAGTTTTAAACAAATTAATAGTGAATGTGCTTTCCCTATTTTGAATTTAAATTTAATTTGAAGAAGTAGATGATCCATAGAATTTGTTAATTGTAGGATGTCATCTGCTGTAATGCCATGAGATATGTCAAGAATTTCTTCCCACAACTCAGCATTGCTCCTGAATTGTCATCCATTGGTGTACAGTCTTCGCTTCATGATGCTTCAAAGGTTTTCGATTGGGTTCAAATCCGGAGAATTTGCTAGCCACTTCATTTTTCGAGGTCCATCGAAGCCTAACTGTTTCAAATATTCAGTAGTCTTGTGAGCAACATGTGAGGGAGCATTATCTTGCATAAAAACAATGGCCCTTCTGAAGACAACTCTTTGCCTTTTCATCCATGGTTCAAGATGCTCCTTCATAAATGCGATGTATGCATCAGCAGTCATTTTGACGCTATCTGGTACTCTCCATGGGTCCACTAATGTTTTTCCAATAATACCACCCCAGATCATTATGCCTCCACCGCCTTGTTGGCATCTCAAACGATGATGGCGATTCTGTCCGTTCATTACCCAGGCTTTGCACCATCTATCTGGCCCATCAAGTGTTGCTCAAATTTCGTCTGTGAACAAAACTTTAGAGAAGTCAATCTTCATATTGTCCTCAGCCTATCTCAACGGAGTCTTCGATACAGGTTTGACTGTTGTTGCTATTTCCCTCAAATACCGACACCAAGTACTTTTAGACACAGTAGGATCACCAATGCAAATGAAAAGATCTTGATTGGTAAGTCCAGGGTTCTTCGTGGCTTCTCGTTTAAGTCATGATATGAGACGACGTGAAATAACCCTCAGCTTGCCTTTATCTTCCCTTTTGCGTACTTGTGTAGGGTCGGCAGTGAACTTTTTCACTGTTTGATGACACCTCCCTATCATTTTAGAAATTTCTAGGGTAGATTTACCTTTTGAGAGTTCTAAGGTGATAGTTTTCTTTTCAGCATCACTTAAACTGCTTTTACGGTCCATCTTTTCACTAAATTCTTACACTTTTCTAATAATTTGGCACGCTCAAATTACTGTGCTGATAACAAATATGGCGCCAGTTTGTTTACATTATGCAGATCAGTACGAAAATTTCAGTGATTGCGCAGGTTAGTGTTGCCAACATTGTGTGAAATATTAGAAAAAAAGTTATCTCGATAATAATTTGGCATGTGGTGTAGATTTGCTTGTCAGTTACCTGACATTAAATATTTGGGAATGTCCCTAGGGGTTGATACAGGGTAGTACCATTCACAAACATGAATAGTAAGAAGCATTACTTTATGTTTGAAAGCTGAGACTAACAAGGCAAGTTGGAAATCATATCTTTTGAGTTCGGACCACTCTCAAGTGGTCTGAACTCTATAGATATGATGACCAACTGAAATGTTACTCAACCTGAACATATTTCTAACTCGGATCCAATTGCAATGTTATGTGCTACATTTAGGTTAATATATCACACACACTTGGCTGTGATGCATGTGCCAGTTATACCTTTAGCAGAATGGCTACCATGATAAGTATATTGGCCTTTTTATACAGCAGAGATTCTGGTTGACAAGCTACACTGCTACTTGAAAATAAAAATGGAGGACATTTATAATAAGCAAAATAATGAAAGTTTTGTCTTCATTTTATTCATAATGGTTTTAAAATAAATGAATTATAACTATTCACAATTAATTTATTATAAAAAGTGTTTGAAATTCTAAGATTTGAAAGTGACAGTAAAGGGAGCTAACCTTTTACCATTTAAAGAACAACCTTGAACTTGAAACCCTTACTAATTCAGGACTCTGATTGGCTAACTTCTGTCCAATCAGGATCCCTTCTTTGTGCTATGCAGTATAATGGAATCTGAAATCTTCCTCTTTTGCAACTGAGAGTCATAGTGACCACAAGTTTATCGGAGCAGTCCTTTCCAACATTAATGGAATACAGAAGCTGCAAAACCAACTTTTTCCTTGGACACTCTTCTAACAGTTAAGCCTGCAAATATAAAGTATATTTGCAAGCCTACTTTTTTTACCTACTGTGCATACACTCTATTCTGCACATTAAACCTGTCAACGTTAATATAGTCGTTTTGTTACTTGGAACTTAACTGCAACTAGAAAATCTTCATATAATCACATAGAAAGATTTCTTTTTATTATAAGATAAAATCTGTCATATTAGTGTGCCTTTTTTAAAACACTTGTCACAATTAACATGTCTTTTAACTGATTCTAAGATTGAAGATTATAGAAAAAAATAACATTGACAGTATATCATTGATTCTTCATTTTCAGTAAAATTAAATTTAAATACAACAAAGACTTCTACAGATTATAGGAAATATATTTTGAATAAATGAACGTTAAAAGTCAACTATTATTGATTCTTAAAAAATTTACTTTCATATTAATTTCTGTTAGCTTTTCATTGTAAATAGACAATCGTACCATGGGTTTTATTCGAAAGAGATTCTTTTTTGCCACTCTGAATGGTTTACTAATGGCTATAAAATAAGAGTGTGAGTAGTCGCAATGGAAATTAATAAGAAAGAAATACTAGTAAAAAAATGAATAAGAATTGACAAGGCTTCATCAAATAATAATAATAAAATTCAAGATAATACTATTACTAATACTACTAGTGGAAATAAAGCAATTGAAATAAAGATGAAAGAAATACTAATGAAAAATGAATAAGAATTGACAAGGCTTCATCTAATAATAATAATAAAATTCAAGATAATATTACTACTAATACTACTAGTGGAAATAAAGCAATTGAAATGAAGATGAAAGAAATACTAGTGAAAAATGAATAAGAATTGACAAGGCTTCATCTAATAATAATAAAAATAATAATAATAATAATAATAATAATAATAATAATAATAATAATAATAATAATAATAATAATAAAATTCCAGATAATATTACTGCTCGTACTACTGGTGGAAAGAAAGCAATTGAAATAAAGATGAAAGAAATACTAGTGAAAAATGAATAAGAATTGACATGGCTTCATTTAATAATAATAATAAAATTCAAGATAATGTTACTACTAATACTACTGGTGGAAATAAAGCAATTGAAATGAAGATGTAAGAAATACTAGCGAAAAATGAATAAGAATTGACAAGGCTTCATCTAATAATAATAATAATAATAAAATTCAAGATAATATTACTACTAATACTACTAGTGGAAATAAAGCAATTGAAATGAAGATGAAAGAAATACTAGTGAAAAATGAATAAGAATTGACAAGGCTTCATCTAATAATAATAATAAAATTCAAGATAATATTACTACTAATACTACTAGTGGAAATAAAGCAATTGAAATGAAGATGAAAGAAATACTAGTGAAAAATGAATAAGAATTGACAAGGCTTCATCTAATAATAATAATAAAATTCCAGATAATATTACTACTAATACTACTAGTGGAAATAAAGCAATTGAAATGAAGATGAAAGAAATACTAGTGAAAAAGGAATAAGAATTGACAAGGCTTCATCTAATAATAATAATAAAATTCAAGATAATATTACTACTAATACTACTAGTGGAAATAAAGCAATTGAAATGAAGATGAAAGAAATACTAGTGAACAGGTGTTTAGGAAAAGTAAAGAATAAGTCTGTATGATGAGATATATAATATCCCTTGCATCTGCTTCTCATGATGAAAGTTATTGATCCAATCATGCAGTAAGACCATTTTCTTGAGGAAATTAACCAAACAATACTTAAAATTCTTACTGAAATTCTAAAGTACTATTAATTTTATACTTTTTCTGCCTTTTTTCCATTTTTAGAATGAATAACTTCCTGGGTCTGATCATATTCGTTTATCAGATTTTGTTTATTTTCTTAATTTTATATATGTATTTTGCATATACAGTGTAACCCGGATATAAGAGAGTTGTCGGGACCGGAGAATAAGTCTCTTATATCCGGGTTCCTCTTATATCGGGGTCTCTTATATCCGGGTTACACTGTATGTACTTTGCTACTAAAAAATGATATATAAACACTTGCTTACCCAGGAAAACCTAATGTTTTTTTTTTATTATATGAAGGAACTATGATATTTTTAAGTCACCACATCTACTAGTATACATACCTAAACATAAGATAAATGAACGCTATACTCAGACGTTCCTAGCCTGACTAAGAAATGTTTTAAAATTTCCTATGTTAGGCCATTTGTTGAAATATATGTCAAGAGGTTGGGGCGAAACACCTAAGTAATTGCTTACCCAGCAACTACAGGGGTAATAGGCAGAGAGGGAAAAGAAATGAGGAGATAGCAAAAATGAAACAACCTGAGAAACCACAATAATTTTAGGAACAAAATTGCCCATAGGACAGACTTCACAAGACACCGCGTCTTGCCAACTGCTGGTTTTCCCTCTGCTTTCTTACAAAGACCCAGATCTTGACCAGTTACAGAGACAGCCATATTTAGACATGTCAAATAGTCCCACTGCTAACAGGAAAAACCCAGATATAGCAGGTGTTGACAAACATGTCTGCACATGTTCCAGAGCCTCTTTTGTGTCTGTAATGATGCACATTCACCGCACAATTTGAGCAACTTTTGGGAAGTGGGTTTCTACCTTTTTTCCACTTTTCATAAACAATCAACTGAGGAACATTTTCAGATCAACTTTATAGGTTATTTAAAGCCAAGAAATAATTTTAGTTTGTAATATAATAATGGCTTATTGGTACAAGTTTTACTAATTTTTGTGATGTCAACGAACACTTGTTGCCACTTTTGTGATGCCAACAAATACTTGTTGTCACATTTGTAATGTTCACTATAGTAGAGACTTTGTAATCGCAAACATAACTATAATATGTCATTGAACAATACTGGTGTCAGATGCCTTTGAATATCACTCACATTAATAGGACTTGCTCGATAAGATTCACTTGACAAGTAACCCATATAGCGATCTGAATAGAGAAATAGTATAGGGAATAGAGTAGAAATAGCGATTTGAATAGTAATAGATGATAGACTTGGAATAATGATCAATTAAATGTCACATGACTTCTTATGTATTTCCTCTCTGGTCATGTGATCTACTTAATTCAATAATGGGATTGCCTGTGTTTGCTTTCTGGTGATCTATGTTCAAACTCAAGTGTTGGCAGTGACACTTTATTCCTATATAACACTAATTAACCCTTTCCCAAGGGCATTTATGCATAAGTATATATAATGAACCCAATGGAAATTGGTTCTCAAATTAACAATTCTGAGCCATTATCTTACAGCATCTGATATTCCTAAGTGGTCACCCATTTAGGTACTGACTACCCTTGGTATTGATTAATTTCACTGAACAGTATAATAAGGAAGAACTTTCAAAAATTAAGGTCAAACCCTTGCAGTGGATCTCGTCTCTAACAGTTCAATGGGGAAAAACTGGCTTTTAACTTTCAATATGTCAAAAATCAAGCTAGTGTCATTTTATTATCATATTTTGTTTTGAGGGTTAGGGTTGGTGCAAGGTTCTCATACCCCACCCGACCAACTGAAGCTACTACATGAAAATTGAGATGTAGTAGCTTCAGTTGGTATTTTATATGAATACTACTCATCTAAAGTAGTATTCATATAAAATACAAATTTTATAGCAACCATATTATGTACAATAATGGATCATATGAGTGATACTATTGTTATATTGGAAGTGTGAAATTAGGATTAAAAGGGTCCATGTAAAAACACTGTATAGAAATTGGAGAATTGCAAGGGTTAATGTTAAAAACATTAAAGCGAAAACATGAATTGAAATATGAAGTAAGGAGAAAACAAAGAGAGATGTTTTTTTCTTTCTGATAACCAGGAATGCAGAATAGAACAGGAATGTAAAATTCAAGCTGAAAGCTGGTAATGTAAACAATGTGGAATGTCGTTTTGTAAACATGGGCAGAAAATTATATGGGTCATATTGGAAAATTGACAACAAAGGAAATTCTTTGACATCAAGGACAGAAATAATTTATAAACACATAGTTTGTTATCAGAAAAATTTTTGTTTTGAATAAGTAATGATTGTGGGCCAATTGTTGTCAGAATAGATAAAGGAATGATAAACAAAGTTTGTTATTGAAGAATTTATTGTTTTGAAAAACTGACTTGTTTGTTTGAAGGTCAGTGCTATTTCTCCAAAATTAGTGAAAATAATTAATTGATATGAATATTGATGAGTCTTGAGGTGTGGAGTCAGGCAAAATATATATAAACAGAGCATTTAAGTGACCCAGCAGTTGGAGCGAGAGACAGCAACAGACACAGATGAGACAGCAGTGAATGAAGGAGCTGCTGAAGTCCATGTGACCTGCTGCCAAGAGAATTCCTGACCAACCTCTTTCTTTATTGACTTAAGCTGCTCCAAGTTTTAGAAGAAAAAGACAAAGTGTCCCAATGGAGAGTTTAATGGGAAGGGTTAATTTTTTTGTATCAAAGGCTATATAAACCAATTGAAAATTAACCTGGGGTTAATTTGTTACTTTGTTATGTTATTTTTATTTTCACCAGTAGATGCATTCTTTGCTCTTTTGTAGCACAGTTCCATCAGAGTTGGATCCAGTGCTCAAGTACAGATGAAATTTGATCTTCACTGCTCTGT
>OZ010615.1:52401052-52551052 GCA_963932145.1 Acanthosepion lycidas
TGAGTCAGTTCACAAAAATAATTTAAACAAAGATTCAATCTTAAATATAAATTGCAGAGAAAAATCTTCTTGGCCATTTTTTTATTCTCTTTACTCTTTAACACATTGATTTGGAAATTCTTAAAAAAATTAAATAATTGTCACATTTTAATGAAACATTTAGCACTTATTAACAAAGGAATGAAATTATTTCAGAAACATTTCTTTTTTTTTAGAAAAGTTTGGTAAAAATATTTTTTTTTCATTTCTTAACCCCAATTTATTTAATTTTATGAAATTTCAAAAAATTTAATTTTGCATAGCTTAGTGCTTATATTAGTTATAAGCAGAAGTCTTTGGAGAATTTAAAGAAAAAATAAACATGCTGATATAAAATGAGTTAGATCAGCACACAAAAATAGAAAGAGAAGTGTGACAGGGATGCATTTTTCTCACTGGATTTATTTAACTTATACTCAAAGAGAACTACATGACCTCTTTTGTATTGTCTTCTCTGAAATTCTCTTTTGATAAAACCTAAATATGACCATATGGATTCGAGAAGAAATATTTAAAAAATAAAACGAATATAAAATAAAATGGAAACAAATTTTTGATATAATTTTTTATCTTAAATAATCTTCAAAGGAACTCAAAAGTTTGTCATTATCTTTACATCCAAGAAATGACTTCTAGAACATTCTGTTTTTCTATAGAATAATTTCTACATTCACAAATGCAAGCTTTATTTACAAATTTATGCCTGTAAACGATGTACATTTATTGATATCACACACACACACACACACACACACACCTCTCCAGAATGTACCTTACATATCTAAGTCTAACATTTAGCCATGCTTAGAATATTGACGCCACATATGGTCTGATGCAACTGCTATTTACATTGAGTTCCTTGATAAAATCCAAAGAAGAATCAATAATATTATTACTCCTGATCTGGCAGCTCGGCTTCAGTCACTTTCCCACCACTGTAGGGTTACCTCTCTGTGTCTTTTCTATAAATACTTTCATGGTAATTGTTTGAATGAGTTCTTCAATATGGTACCTAGACTTTATGAATGAAAGCACAGTACTAGACTGGCACTGAGATTTCATCAATTTAAATTTGAGTTGGCTAAATTCTATGCTAACAGTTTCTTTTTGCACACTTCTTACTTGTGGAAATCCCTTCCGGCTCCATGCTTTCCAGTCAACTTTAATCTGCAAAACTTTAAATGCAATGTCAATCACTATCTACTATTCGCCTGATTACTCTTTCCTCTTCCTGCTTATTATTAATATTTCTGCTTTCTAATTCTTCCACACCCTGTAACCTCTTGTGTCTTAGTGACTTTACTGCCTTGCATGAGATGAAACCAATTAAAAAAATATATCTGAAATAGCTACTGCCTACAAATGCTTTCTTTCTTCCATTTTGATTAATTTGTTATTTATGTTAATACTGAGAAAATTGCAGTTATGAAACTTGCCAGAATTTATAACAAAGGTAAGACAGATCTGAATAAGCTCTACTTTGTCCCAGGCAATCCCTTTTAACCTTGCTGGTTTAATGTAATTGAACAAATGAATAGATTGACTTCAATACTTCAATTGTTGAGTTCAAATTTTACATAGTTATTGATTCACAAATAGAAAAAAATAAAGGAAACAATCTAATTAAGAAGAAGAAAACATTGTTGAAATAAAATCAATTTTTTATTCATCTTGAGATTTCTACACATGGCCTCATCTTCACACACAGCTGTTTATAAACCAGAAAAGGTTTGAGCAAAATTCATGGGGAATATTTCAAATAGCAAAAATTTAAGAAAAAGAGTAGCTTTTTTTAAATGTTTATTCAATCTTGATAACTAATATATTATTTATTGTAAGTAAAATAAGTGGATATTATTTAAAATAGATATTACAATTGTTCAAGTGTTTTAGAAACATATTTAAATGAATATATATATATATGAGAAAAATCTTTCTCTATTATATACTCTTTTTGGAACATTTTATTTTGTTTTTAGTTGTTAATTTATTTACAATTAAAATTAATTTTAATTGTGTTCCAATTTTCTGTCCTCATTTCCTATTTACAAGTGTGTAATTGAGTATTTTGTTCTATGTGCCAATGTTCTCCTTTTGATAAAGTGTTGTCTGAAAGGGTCTCCTAAAGTTAAAATGATGTCCTTTATATTTAAGTCTATTTTCTTCTTCTGTAGGTATAGGTCTTTATATATTATGAAATGGTCAAAGTCCGACAATTATTTTAAGACATTTTTATGTTTATTCATTCTTTTTATACATACAAATATTTAAGTAAATGCTCTGTTTTGTAATAAACAGTATTAATAAGATTTACTGGCCTGAATGTTAGGGAAATTTTCATAGAAAATATTCGTTCTCTGACAGGAATTGAAGCTTTATCCTATATGGAACTGTCATTTACCCTTAACCGATCAAGCCATGGAGAATCGTTCGATTAGCAATGTCGATTGAAGTTTAAAAACAGTAAAATCGACCTTGCAAATCAAACGATTCTCTGTGGCTCGATCGGATAAGGTACATCAGGCTAAATGACCGTTCTGTATAGGATACAGGTTTGATTCCTGTCGGAGAACAAATATTTTCTATGAAAGTTTCTTGGACATTCAGGCTGGTAAATGTTATTAATATTGTTTATTATAAAACAGAGCATTTACTTAAATATTTGTATCTATAAAAAGAATGTATAAACATAAAAATGTCTTAAAATATATATATATATATATATATATATATATATATATATATATATATATATATATATATATAAAGGCAGCTCCAAAGATTTCCTAAAAAATGAGCATACATGATAAAAAATATCTCAAACTTAATAAAAACAAAATTATATCATCAAAATCTTTGTTATTATTAAATGAGGAAATCAAAACATTTTTGATTATTAAATTATATTATTTTTAATCCTTTTTAGAAGCTTCAAAATTTTGGTTGAAATTTTTTTTTCTTGTGTCAGCAGGTGACCATTAATTAGTAGAGGAAATTTTAGCACCTTTTTGCAGTGAAAACACACTGATTTGGAAATTCTTGCTATAATCAAATAATTGTCAGATTTTAATTAAAATTTCAAGACTTTCAAGATTTCTCCTTCTACTGTGGAATCCTGGAAGCTCACAGAATTTAAAACATGCAGCAACAACATTCACAAGTGAAATTTTTCTGTGTCTCTACGGCTCACTGTATACATTCTACGGATGATATTAATATTCCTTTATTCCTTTGCCTTTGTGTCCATCTTTTAGTGTGCTTATTAAACACATAATGCAGCAGTAATGTCAGGGTACAAGTGGTTCCTTGCATAATCATCATCATCATCATCATCATGCTCATTCAGTTCAAACCATGCAGTAAGGGTAGTGTCATGGTCTTTCTGTGCCTGAGCAGCTTACTGAGCGTTGCCGCTGTGAAAGTAAATTCTTTACTAGTCTTCAAGATGTACAGCAAGTCTGTAGACATTGCAAGATGTGTCATGTAGCTTGAACTCTACATAGCTTCCAGGAGAGAAACATAACGGCAAGCAAGATAATTAGTAATTTTATCCTGAGCTTGATTCTGCTCATGATCTGCTGCTGAATTGTCTCTTACTTCAAACAGATTCACAGTCATGTCCCCTGTACACATACTTGTAGATATATTTAATGCTTTTCACTGATGAACAAATTTTCAAAGCCTGTTGAGACACAATCAAAGACAGAAATGAAATGAAAGAATTCCAGTCCCAAAATATTAAGTGAGTTTTCACAGTAAGGGAAAGACAGCACTTAAAACATGTTACCTTTTAATGAAAATGTCATTTAGAGACCACCATAAAAAATTTTCTGAGGCCAATTTAATTTTTTAGAAATTTCATGAAATTAAGTAAGTGGGTTGTAACATATGGAAAAAAATTGTTTACTACAATTTTCTGAAAAATAAAGAATGCAAAAATAATTTCATTCATTTCCAAATAAGTTCTGAAAGTTACTAATTTCAAATGCAAATGAAATAAAGTCTAAAAATAATTAAATTAACCATTAGATTTAAAAGTGAATTCAGGTTTATCTTTCAAATGTTTTGTTTCAAAACAACTCTAACAAAAAATTAATAAAAAAAGAAAAACTAAAATAAAAAGTAAAAAGAACCTTTTCATGAAATAGGAGTTAAATATAAAAATAATTTGAGAGGAAATTGCAAAATGACATGCAAATTAAAAAATAAGAATTTCAAATATAAATTTAATAAGAAATGTCAGGAAAGTTTCATTAAAATCTGACAATTATTTAATTTTTGGAAGAATTTCCAAATCAATGTGTTTTTCACCTGAAATGTAGGTGCAATAACACTAATGTAAATATGACACTGGTTGCCAGCTTAAAAAAAAAAAACAAGATTTTACCAAAATTTTGAACATACTAGAAAGGATTAAAAATTTAATAAAATAATAAAAAAATAATTTGATCTTTCCTCTTAATAATAACAAACATTTTGACAATAAAAATTTGATTTTATTAAATTTGGGACCTTTCTCATCATGCTATGCTGTTTTTTGGGTGATAAAGTAGAGGTACATACACAAAAGAAATATATATACAAAAGATGAAGAAAAATTTGATAAAAATGGACTGTTATCCTCCTGCATACTTTGTAGTGGGTGACGATGAGGGTGGTTCTTTGAAAATTGCCGCCAGCGAGACACCAAATATAGATCAGTACTGAAGATTGTAATGGACAGAGTAAGTAACAAAACAAAGGAAGGAACAAGCACAATTATAATAAGATGAGAAAATGATATATAAATTTTTATATACCAAGAACAATTTTAGGGAAGTCTGTGACAAAGTGGAAAATGTTTAATGTGATGTGTTTTATTCTTTAGTACAACATTGGCACTGAAGGAGATGGACATTGAGAAAGGTCATCTTTCTTTGAACTATGCAAATTGGTACTACAGAATCACAAACAAATAAATTTACCAAATAATAGAAAACACATCACTTGAGGACTACCAACAGCAGCAACAACTAGAATGCATAGCACATGTCTTGAAAAAATAATGCCATAATCAAGATGTTAACATTCCACATGACTTCTAAGAAAAGGGGAAGATAGAAAATTTCCATCAACACTGGAAAGAGCGACAACAACTTGGAAAAGCTATTGTCCTAAGAAATTGTTTTAAGAGAAAGATTTTATAAATTTCAATTAAAAATAGTACTGATTGTTCAGTCAGTGAATACCAAATGTTTCCTTGTAAAGAAACGGTAAATATTACCAGTAATAATCTTTGTTCTTACAGTTGTCAATTTTTTTCTCTTCCACTCTCCATTTGACTTTCTCAGCAACCAACTGGCAGTCAGCCTGAGGGTGGGTAAAAGCCAAGTAACAAAGATTCTCCAAGTATCAGACAACAAAAAAATTGAGAAAAATTCTTGGCTTTTATAGAGCTCCACTGAGTGAACTTTTTTCAGTCAATAGGGGTTACATCTTCATTAAAATCTAGAGCCTTTAGCTGGTTAACTGAATGTTATCAGTTCAATCATTGCACTTCACTGGGCACTACATTTTATTTTTATTTTTCTCTTCAATCATATAGTGATAATTCAAAGAAGAATAAAAAATTTGGGGGAAATTTTTATAAACAAATATTTTTGTTAATTAAATTTCTTGTTGGTTATATTTTATATAAAACATAAAATAAAAATAATAATGTAAATATCAAATAAAATAAAATAATAATAAAAATAAAAATAAAAAGTAATAAATACTTAAAATAAAAATATAAAATTTTATAAGTGGATTTAAGGATAACAAAAGGCAAAAACTGAATTGTTACTAAAATTTAATCTAGGGAATATACCGTAAAATTTCAGTTTGCTGAAAGCTGTTGCCCTTTGGGAACTTTTAAACTGATAACTTCCCCATCAAAATAAAAGTGATGGCATTCTTTTGAAGGTTTGTTACATTAAAACCTGACTTGAGTTATAGTGTATTCAAATTCATGGCTTCTCCAAATTATTTAGGAATGCCAAAGATTTTGTGATAAAGATGATATTTTTAATGAAACATTGTGATGTGTACAGACAACTACAAAAAATATTCAGATAATTATTATTATCATAGTAATAGTCTTGCTCTTCTTCCTCAAGTTATCATTATGTTGAATGGTTAAGTTCATAATCATAATGCTTCTAAGTTGTATTCCAAGTAACATGATATAATTAGTAGTAACAATATTTCCTTGTTGTTGTGCCCATAAAGAAATGCATAAATTAAAAAGTATTTATACTGTCACTGTTTCATAAATAAAAAATTATTTATACTGTCACTGTTTCATGTCCCTAAAGAAATAAATAAAAATTAATTATTGTGTCATAATAAATTATAACACTTATAATTATCATTAATTCACTATTTCTAAACCAATGAGAATTAACCCCACTTTTCTCCTCTACACACAAACATGTAGCATTTTCACTATTAGACAGACAGTCAACACAGACAGGCTGTAAACACATCTGTCAACAAAAATTTTGGCTCCTTTTCCTTTTTCAAGCACTTTTTTTTTTCTCTTAGCACTCAAGAAAAATTCGAGCCCCAAACAATTCTTGTATTTTCTAACTAAATTATCTGGACACTCATTACACACATCTATTAAAAAAAACTTTCAAGAGAGACTGTATACACTTTGAGTATTCTTTATTTTATCATTCTGTCAGATTCTGATCCATATTTGATTTACATTTGACTCCAAATTCACAATTTTACTCAGTATTATTGTCTCTTGTGTCTCCAGCATCACATAATAATCAGATAAGAAATAATAATTGTTTTGTGGTTTCCATGTTTTGCTGTTTCTCATTTTTACAAGTATTTTTGTGTATATAAATGTTAGGGTGTTTATAATTATTTATTCAGTTATAACTCCCATACAACAATGACAGTAACATTTCTTTGCCAAGCAGATATAAATCATTGTAATCACTACAATCTTCATTTCACTACCTTTTTTTATCAGAGTTTCCTACCTTAATACTTACTGTGTCCAGTATTCCCAATGAATCCTCTATCTCAATACTGACCAAGTTTGATGTTGCTTAACTTTACTGATCAAACCGGAACTGGTGTTTTCAGCATGATTTAACTGCAAAAAAGTCATAATAAAGACAATGATAATGTCACTTACTATAATGGTGATAATGTTGCTTAAAATGGCAAGTGATTAAAAGTGGAACTGATAAGACAATATTAGATTTTGATTATTTATCAGGATTGGTTTGTGTGTTTTGGTTTTTAGCGCAGTCTCAGATGTTGAAATTTCCATTTGATGAAACAGCTTCAAACAACAGTTATATTTTAAAACTGATGTTTATAGAACAGCAAGAAACTGTCTTTGAAAGTTCACAGAAAATACATTCAGAATTATTGCCTCAAAACAAATATTGTATCACCATTTTACATGATATTCAAATATCTTATCCAAGACACGTCTTCCCTAGGGAAATCTGCAGTTTTATCTTACATGAATGCCACATAGAAATGCCACATTTAGCTACTTGTACAAAAGTGGCAGCCTAAGCCTTTGTAAACTTTCTTTTATAAGTAATGTATGGACATATGCATAGACACTGTTTCAATTTTAAATTTCTTTTTTATCTGTCTTATGGAAATTCTATTTCTTTAGAATGTTACTTTTCCTACATATTAACTCAAATTCTTACAAGGTTTTCCATTAAACTAGTTTTTACATAGGCTTAATATGCTGTGCAAGTTTTATGACTAAAAGGAAAATAATTTTATTTTGTAACACTTTTTTATTTTTGCGAGATTTTGGCTACTGAAATCAGGTTGATATAAGACTCAATACTGTAAAGGTCATCAAAGAGCCTGGTATATACATTAGTAGGCTTAGGGACCTTATTACTTTTTTTTTAAATCGGTATCACCCCATGAAAGGCAGCCAAGCCACTAAGACACAAGGGGTTACAGGGTGTGGAAGAATTAGAAACAGAAACATTACTAATGAGCAGGAAGAGAAAAGAGTAATCAGGAGGACAGTAGATAGTAATTGACATTGTATTTAAGTTTTTAAAGTTGGCTGGAAAGCGTGGAGCCAGAAGGGAGTTCCACAAGTAAGAAGTGGAAGAAAATAAATTAGCATAGAATTTACAGTTACATCTTGCCGGCTCAACTGTAAATTGATGAAATCTTGATGTCAGTCTAATGCTGTACTTAAATTCAAAAGATCTAGGCACAATAGCGAAGAGCTCATCTGAACAATTACCATGAAATTATTTTATAGAAATGGCAGTGGGAAAGTGACTGAAGCTGAGCTTCCAGATCACGACCAATAATATTGTTGATATTAGGTTGGTGCAAAAATAATGACGTAATAATGTCATTTTTTGACGTTATTACGTCATTATTTTTGCACCAACCTAATACTTCTTTGGAGCTTCTCAAGGAGCTCAAGGTAAATATCAGGGTCAGCGAGTAGTAATAGTATAGTAATAGCAGTAGCAATAGGGTTACAATTATGAGTATAATTTTTAATGCTTGGTAAAAACATAAAAATAAACATTTATCACATATATATATATATATATATATATATATATATATATATATATATATATATATATATATATATATATATATATATGTGTGTGTGTGTTTAGTTGTAATTTTCTGCAAGTCTGCTACCAAGTGACTCTTTAGGGTTAAGGAAGAAACCATGTGTGTTAGCCTTTTAGATACTGCTAGTCTATGAGACAATATGGTAAATATCTGCTTCCTATTAAGTCTGACATTCTTCTCTAAGACCCTCATGTACTCCACCCAGAATCATTTTTTGGAGTTTGTTCTGAGTTGTTATTTTTTTTGTATGAAAATTGTTTGTGTATTTCTTATTTTTGTTATTTGTTTCTAGTTTTCAAGGTGTCTTTCCTAAATAAAAGAATAACATCAATTTAAAGCTTAGGTCTTATTTTCCCAAAACAAGGGCTCAATTACAATATCACCATGCAGCTTCACAATGAATGCAAATGTCTTTAAAGAAAGCATTATCCATTTTCCTGTATTTCATCTTTTATTAATTATCATAATGTTGCATAGACAAAAAAAAAGGATTGAGTATAATGCAAGTTACATTTCTCACAAAATAATTAAAATGTTTAAATTTCAATTTTTAAAGGTGATTGGAAAGCTAGCTTGAAATTTTATAGATGATGAATATGATTTTAATCATAAAAACATGGCAGAGAAAAATGATGTAGTGAAGAACAATACAAAATGATGAATGAATGATGAAGACAACTCTTCCATGACAAAAGAGAAAAACTTGCATTTCACAAAAATATTGAAGGACCAGAAATATTGAAGTTAGCAATAAATTAGCAGGTTCAGGTGGGGATTGTGGCAACTTTAGATGATTTTAGCCTTGAGAAAGTTACAGACAAAATAACTAATATATATGACAGCAAAAATATACCAAAGAACCAAGGTAGATCAGTTTTCATATCATTGCCTAAGAATACAAAAGGATGTATGACTATGTTTATGCAAAATGTGTGATAAACTATGTCACAAAGAACTATTTGAACTGCTAGGTAAGCTTGATTTATTTGGGAATGATATTAGAATAATCCAGAACTTATAGTGGGAGCAAACCTCCTGCATACAGATAGAAAATGAATTCAGTAAATATAACAAAATAGAAAGGGATGTAAGACAAGGATGTGTCTTCTCATCAGACTTATTCAACCTTTACAATTGGATGATCCTGAGAGAATTAGAAGCTCTACCAGGATTAATTATTGGTGACCACAATCTTAACAATATTAAATAAGCAGATGACACAGCATTGATACCAGACATAGAAATGAAACTGCAAGAACTTTTAGACTGAAATCTGAAAGTGCATTTGAATAGCAAATGATGCTATTGAAAAGCTAAGCAAAGTATTAAGAAACAGGAAGATTTTGTTAGAAATCAAGAAAAGATTACTGAACTGTTATGCAATAGCAGTCCTCCCATATGACAGTGAATACTGGACAATCTCCTCACAGATAAAGAAGAGACTTGAAGCAACAGAAACAAAGAAAAGACAACTGAAATGTTATGTAATATCAGTCCTATATGGCAGTGAATGCTGGACAATCTCCCTATAGATGAAGAAGATACTTGAGGCAATAGAAATATGGTTCCACAGAAAGAACTCCATGGACCAAACATGTGAACAACAATGAAGTTCTTGAGAAAATGGAAACAAAAATAACATATACTTAGAATCAAAGAGAGATAGCTGAAATTCCTCGAGCACATGATTCAGGTCATTGTCTGACTTGGAAATGACCTGGAAGTCATTCAAAAATATTTGACTGGGAGTTGTTACATGGTCAACAAACCACAGAAAGTGACAATGTTTGGGGTAGTAGGCAGGAGTGAGGTGAGCAGCAGAAGTGCTGACTCTGCTGCATAGCAAAGATGCAAAGTGGAGAATCTATTAATTTGGAGAAAGTCTGTTCAGATTTTCAAAGTTGCATCTTTTGTTTTTTCTTATGCATTCTAGAACTTCATACAGACACCACACACCTTTATGTTAAACAAAAGTTTTGAAAATGCAGGAAGTTGTTTGTCTTCAGTTTGTGAACAACATTTGGTATCTTAATGTAACAACAGTTGCTAATCACCATGTTCTCACCATCACAAACATAAAAGTCATGAAATCTTTGGAAAATTTGTATTTCTGAGACAAGATATAGTAACTATTTACATTGTTATTTTCATTTTTATTGTCCCATTCACAACATTTCATCTGTTGTACACTCCAGCTTTCTTCAAGTGATATTTGTTTGAATTTTGAACCAAACCCAGAATAGTCAATATGTATGTTGGTGTTTCTGAAGATTGGATCAATAACGTTTGCATAGATGTTCTTCCCATGTTTATTTCCTGAAAGATGCTGACATATAATCTTCACATTCCTGGGTCACTCAGTAAATTCACTGAGAATCTGTTCCATTTCTTCCACCCACTTGTTGCAAATAATTTCAGGAAATAAACATGAGAAGAACATCTACACAAGTGTCATCAACCCAATCTTCAGAAGCACCAACATACAGCTTAACTATTCTGGATTCCATTCAAAAGTCAAACAAATATCATCTGAAGAAGGCCGAAGTGTACAACAGCCAAAATGATATGAATGTGATAATAAAGATGAGGACAACTGTCAGAACCATGTAAATAGTGTAAATCTCTGGATAAGTTTCTAAGACATTTGAAGCTAATTATTTTCAATTGCCTTCAGATGGCAAACTATAAAATCTATACATGAATTATTGCGATACATTACACAACACAATATATGAATGACATAATGGAAGATGAGGAAAAAACAGCTGTGGCTGTACAATAGAAAATGGCCACATTGGAACGTGTGAAAGAATATCAGAAATGTCTGATAGCTAAATGAAAGACTTTATGCACAAAAGACTTGACAGTTGCACCAGATTTATTAAGAAAGTTACCATTGAAATAGTGTATTCACTAGTGTTGAAATATCCTGTAAATTTTGATAGTGAGCAATCAATCATTTTCTTTTTCTTTTTTTAAAGATTTTTTTAGGTTTGAAAATAAAATACTTGTGTGAATTATATCGAAAGAAAGTCATTGCACTTGAAATAAGATGAGGAATTCTAGAAAAAGGCCAAATAATTTAAAAATACTGTTAGAACTGAAGCAAACCAAACATTGATCCAATGAATAAAGCAAACCTAAACTCTAAGAAAGAAAAGCCTGGAGTAAAACAAAGAACTCAAAGTTGGACATTTTAGGAGATGCTCAGAAGATAATGAGGACCAAGAAAATCATGAATATGATTTTCTTCTTTTATGAGCCATGTCCCTTCAAGATGTTAGTCATTCGGTACTATTTTTTAAAATCCTTTCACCATAAGCAAAACAATAAAGCCACTAAGACATAAGGGATTACTGAGTGTTAAAGAATCTGACCAAAAAACATTACTAAGAAGGTCAATAAAAGAACAGGAATTACATAGACAGATGACAATTGACATTGCATTTAAATTTTTGAAGATCAAAGTTGACTTGAAAGCAAGAAACCAGAAGAGCCACCCACAAGCAAGATATACAGGAAACTGTTAGCATAGAACTTAAAGATTTCATCTAGCAATTTCAGTCATAAAATGATGAATCATAACTGCTAATTTAGTATTCATAAAAAAATGAACCAACCCAAAGAGCAGGTATCAAAAAATTTATTAAATAAATCAAGAGCTCAAAATCAGACATTATGGGTCTCCACAACTTCCTGTCTTTTGTAGCTTTTAGAAATGTTTTGTTTTTTACTATCTTCCCTACTCCTTAATCTGACAGCCATTGATATAAGATTCTTTAAGTTACTTGTTCTTTCCCTTGCCTTCAATATATCTTATGAGTGTCAAACTCTTCAAGCCCCCTTTTTGCATTAAGTATACAAGAAATTTCAACTCTTTTTCTGATTCAAAGTATAAGTATCCTATGTGTTTCCCTTCTCCTTAAAACTTCCTTATTGATCACATGTTCCACCATGGTCTTCTGTAGAACCATGTTCCAATTACCTCATCTCCTTTATGAGGAAAAATTAGAATTCAGTTTTCAAAATAAAAATGGAGGTACAGTTTCAATTTCAATCTGAGCCAACACTTATCAGTTTGGTTTGGTTTGGTTTGGTTGATTTTTTTTAGCAGCATATCAACATCTATGGTTTATTTAATGCTGAAACCTAAATATTTTGCATGCAATTTTATACCTTCAACTACAGATAGTTTGTACATAATTTTATATTTTTTTTACAAATGCATATTTTTAGATATATAGATTGTAGAAAAAGTATTGCTGGTAATTTTACTATAAAAATGTATTTTATAATTGTTTTTAGTTTTATATTGATTGTCATTTTGCTATAGAAATGTATTGGTAATAATTTGTAGGGTTTAATGATTTTATAATTTTCAAATAATATTTGGAGTAGTTTACTATTGTCTTTTCCACAGTTTTGAATTAAACAGGCTGTTACTCAAGGTTAGAGAGCTTAATCTACTATGCTTTAACCCATAGATGAGAGGAGAAGAGACAAAATAATGTTTTTCCGCAAGTTTATTGGTGTGAAAGTGAATGCAACAAACAAGGCCAGAACTTGCTGATATCCATTACATTACATTCTTCTTCTATATGCTACCTCTCTTCAGGATGTGGGCGATCATGGTTGTCCAAAACTGCCTGTTTCTTGCAGCCTTTAGCAGTTTTTCTATATTTGCTAAGCAACCCCTCCACAACCCTGTTCTGCCATCCATTCACTTCACACAAGCTCAACAGTTAGTTGCCTGGGGCCTTCCCCTATCTCTCTTGCCCTCATTATGCCCCATGAGGGTCAAGTTTTCCAAACCCTCCTTTCTCATTATGTGCCCAAGGAATTTCAGCTGCCTCTTTCTGATTTTAAGTATAAGCATTCTTTTTGTTGCCATTTTCTTGAAGAATTCCTCCTTGCTTACTTGCTCTAACCATTGAATTCTCAATATCCTTCTGTAGAACCACATTTCTTTTGCCTTCTAATCTGTGCAGAGATTGTCCAGCATTTACTGCCATGTAAGCAAATGAATATCGCATAGCAATTCAGCCCTTTTTCCTTTGTTTCTAATGAAATCTTTCCATTTCTCAGCACTTTTCTTTTTCGTTTTGGAATAACTCTTTCACTCGTCTAATGATGTATTTGAATTTCAACATCACATTTTCCAACATTTTATAACACTTCCCAGATACGTGTACTTGTTTGATGTTGATATCTCCAATTTGCAATTGGCATCTTGGGCTTTCCCTTTTGCTAATGACCAGACTTTTCTGGGTTTTCTTTTTATTGCACTTTCCTTTATTACCTTGTCTATGCAGTCCTGTAGTTTTCTTTCTTTCTTTCCATGTTAGCCATCAACATGTCATCTACATGTTTTATATTGCTAAGATTATGTCCACCATTAATAAATCCTGGTGGTGTCTCCAGTTCCCTTAGGATAGCATCAATGTAGATGTTGAATAAATCTGAGAAGAAGATGTATTCTTGTTTCACATTCCTTTCTATTTTTATGTAGCTATTAATTTCCTTTTCTGTCTGTATACAGATAGTTTGCCCTTAGTATAAGTTCTCGATCATTCTAACATCCTTTTCAAATAGATCGAGTTTTCCTAATAGTTCAAATAGATCCATGTGCCATAAATAAAACATAAGTATACATCCTTCTGCATTTGGATTATTCTCTCTCATATCATTCTGATCATGAATATTGCATTTCTTGTTCCAGCGTCCTTGACAAAGCAATAGTGTTCTTGTCCTATTTCCAGTCTAATTGTGCTTCATGTTCTCTTCATAAGGATATGCATCATTAGTTTGGTTTGTTTAATGGCATATCAACTCCTCAAAGAATCATTTAATGCCAAAATTTAATTTCCTTGGAAGCTTTGGTAATTTTATTTTTACTATTAAAATCCATTATTGAAATTTTTTTACTATTAAAATCTGTTACTAGAATTTTTTACTGCAAAAATGTATTTCATACTTTCATAGTGATTTGACCACAGTTTGGGGGTTAACTATTTGTCCGTAGATAAGACCCTAACAGGTGCTACCACCCCAGGACAGGGTGGACCTAGGAACAACAGCAATTAAGAGGTGGTTCCACACTCCTAAAAACCTCCTGATCAGAGGCCTTGCTGTCAAATGTAGTTTATTGTCATACCCAGGAAATATTAGTTTGGTTATGGTGGCTCATTTAACTGACTGTCCAATGGAGCTTGCATTCATCTACTCGGTGTTTCTTAGTTAATGTTAAGATAGGATTTAGTGAGGTGCTCCAGTAAAAGTTGCTGCTGTTGAATAATTCATTTATTACGTTTGTGATCTTGTCATTGCCAAAATTGTCTAAATCTGAGTCCATGTCTTTTACGATCCCATCTGCTGCTTTGTTCTTCATCTTTTTCTCCAGTTCTGATTTTACTTTAGATTTTAGTATTTTTGGCCTTTCCATATTTTCAAGCATTGTAGGTTTCTCTCTGGTAATGTGAAAAAGTTCTGACATATTTGATAAAGCTCTTAATTGGTAAATTATAGGTCATAATTTCATTACCTGTTAATATTTTAAGAATAATTTTGGTTTTTGTTAAGGTAAAAAATAGATAGCATTTTATGAATGTTTCTGATAAATTGTGCATCTGTTAATGAATAGAATATTGAGAAATTGTAAAAATTGCTACATTGGTGCTGATCAGAAGAATGATGATGATGATGATGATGATGATGATGATGATGATGTTGTTGTTGTGTGGCTGTCTGTTTCAAATGACTTTGGTTTATACTGACTTGATGTACAATCAAAAACTAGATCAAAAGATGAGTTTCAAAACCAGAACGATGAAAGAAAAGCTGTTCTAAGAGCAGAAAAGCACATTGGCACCATCAGTGCCACTTTGGGGAGAGATAATCACAACATGGGCAATTGATGAAGAAAAGAAAAATAGAGGCTGCATGAATAAAACGCATCATCAAAAACATCTTCAAAGAAAGAAAAAAATGTGTCAGCAAAAAAAAAAAAAAAAAGAAATAATAGAAACATGAGAGCAAATATACAAACTCAAAAAAAAAAAAGAAAGTTGATTTTTGAATAAAAAGATCCTGAGTTCCCCAAGATGACTTTTTTGGTGCAAAGTACAAGTGAAATACAGGAATATTTTTCATGTTATTAAAGAAAAACCTGACTTTCTGAACAGAAAATTGAAAATATAGAAAGTTTGAAAGAGCAACAAATGCAGAAATCTGTTATAATGAAACAGACAAATGAATGACATTCTATTTTATTCAGTCTTTACTATTATGAAAAGCTTTTTATATCAAAGTCTTTAAATATATTTCTTACATTTATTATATTTTTATAACTTTAAACATTGTTTTTAATGGATCCCATGAATTATTTTGACCTTCTTTTTTAGAAAAGAAACCAATTTAAACTGCTCAAAACCTTTTGTTCAAATGCTTATTTTTCTTGTTAACTTTAATGTTTTAGATGAAGCATTCATTGTATTTTCTACTCCTATTGTAGTCTTAGATATACCATATATTTCTGCATATAAGACAACCTTTAAATCCCAAAAATCACCCTTAAAGATTGGAGGTCATCTTATATTGCCATTCTAAGAAAGAAACCTTAAATTCTGAGTGATATTTGTCGATAGGCTAACCTCGGCCTCAGTGTGAAAAACAATGACATACATGAAAAGATTTACATTATCAAATAAACTGATAATAAAATTTCTACCTTATATATTCCTGGCATAACTTCATAAGAAATTGTATATTCAAAGAATAATTCCATATCAATGAAATCAACTTGTATCCATGCATGTTCAGCTGAGAAAAAGTAAACATTGAGTTATGATTGTGTTCTCAGCAATGGAGTGTACTATTATCATACATTATTGTACTTTTATGAGCAATATTTTGTTATTGTCTATGAAGTATAAGTAAATGGCCATTAGTACACAGGGCTGTTTGTCACTGTTTAGATAGAGGAAAAGAAGAGGAAGAAGAAGAAGAATCAGTATTCATGAGAGATCACATGATGAAACATAACCAAAACAATGGTTTTCCTTTTAGGGGACACGTGTAGGAAAACATGATTTAGAATAAGTTTTGCTATTTTGTTTATTTTGAATTTCTAGGGATACAGTAAATAACAACATTTCCAATAACATCATCTTTATATAATCAATACTATAGGTATAGGAAAAATTTGTGGAAATTTGCTATAATTTTTTACTTATCTAAAGGTTGCCTTATACACAGCAATATACAGTATTTATATTCATCTACTGACCTAAATATTTGAGAAATCTTATTAAATATATGCACTCTCCAGCAGGATTCAAACCTACATACCTCTGGGCAGAGAGAGTCTGTCATTATATCCGACATGCTTTAACTGTATCAGCCACCGCGCTGCCTCACTGATCAAGTAGTCTGAAGCATGACTTTCTGTGAAATACTTCTCATATACAATTGCTAAAAATATTCATATCTGGTCAGTTATCCAAATGTAAAGAAACTAATTTTCTAAGCTAATACATTTTATTTATCAATCTGACAGATTTTTATCACTTTGTGCGTTATTTTTAATGGATACTCATATTTGAGTAGACATTCCGTTTACTTATTAAACAGTATATTTATTTATTTTTGTCTATCAGCCTGAATATTCAAGAAATCTTATTAAAAAAAATATGTGCTTTCTGGCAGGATTTGAACTTGCAACCCTCTGGGATGTTGTATTTCTTATCAAACGCACATGAAACTGAATATAAAGTAATGCACAGTGAGTGCTGGTGATAATAAAAACATTGTTTCATATGGATAAATGAACTACTCCAGTATCTTAACTGCAGGTTTTATATTTATTTATTTATATATATATATATATATATATATATATATATATATATATATATATATATATATATATATATAAATATAAAAGTGAACATAGAAGTCAACACTTAGAGGCGACAGTCTGTTTCATGCTATATGCAATCGTCAAGCCACCTTGAGGTGGCTTGACGATTGCATATAGCATGAAACAGACTGTCGCCTCTAAGTGTTGACTTCTATGTTCACTTTTATATTTACACACGCTCTATCTCTGATATTGAGCACTTTATTCCATAAATATAGCACACCTTAAGACTATATTTCTTTATATATATATATATATATATACAGACTTCAAGTCTGTTGTTACCTGGGGCAAAAATGATTTGTCAATTTTAATGCCTCCAAAACTAAACTTCTCTCCATTAATAATCTGAGAGATCCCCTCACTGCCTTCCATCAGCATGGCTGATTCTAACCTCCAGAAAGGTGACTAGTTGCATGTTATCGAGTTCACATTCTCTGCAAATATGAAGTGGAAAGATTAAATTCATTGTGAGGTCAGCTGCTAAGAAAGTCAGTTCACTATGTCGGGTCACATGGCAAGCAAGAGATAGTGATGGTGACAGGTGGAAAATGCCACTGGCAATCTTTAGCTTGAATTTCATGCATAGGTGGTGAGAGGTAGATGGCTGTCGAGCAGCACAGAATCAGATATTGTTACACTTTGTGTCCGCCTCTCATAACAAAGCAGCCCTGTTTAGGTATGGCACTGCTTTCCTTTTATGAGGAAGGGTCAATAAAAGGTTGCCTAATAATTGCATGTCATAAGGTGTGTATAGCTGTACATTCAAATTGTGCACCTGAAATTTCAGAAAATCGAAACTTAATGAAAGAAACATGTTCATAACATCTTGGAATGTAAGGACTCTTCAGAACAATAAGAAAAACCCTGAATACAGAACAGCAATTATTGTACAGGTACTTCAATAGAACAATGTCAGTATTGCTGCTCTATCAGAAACCAGACATCCAGACAGAAGGCAACTCAAAGAAGTGGAAGGTGGCTACACCTTCTTCAGGGTAGGATGACCCAAATCTGCGAAAAGAGTATAAGAAACGATTTTGTGTCACAACTGTAATCATTTTGTTGGTATTTTTGACAGGCTAATGTCTCTTTGCTTACTTATCGGTAGGAATAAGCATGCCACTTTAATTAGTTGCTATGCTTCTACCATGGACTCTACTGAGGAGGTAAAAGAATCCTTTTACTGCAACCTTCATGAAGGCCGATGTCATTTCATGACAAATTTTACGTAATGGTGGACTTCAGTGCTTGTATTGGATGTGACACACTATCTTGGGGTAAAGTCAATGGAAAACATGACATCGGAAAATCAAATTCTAACTGGGTATTGTTGCTGTCTTTGTAGGGAATTCGATCTTGTAATCACTAACACAATTTTCCAACAACTAGTTTCAAACTGGTGACATCTTAGATCAGGGTACAACCATCTCATTGACTACATCATCATTTGTGGTCATGATCACCATGATATAAACCTTACACAATCACTAGCAATCGGTCAATGTTGGTCAAATCACAAAATTGTTTGTTCCCATATAGCAATGCATTTGAAGAAGCCTGTGAGAAACAATCAAGCAAAACTGCCAAAGAAAGTAGACATAACAAAACTGAAAGACAAGGAAACAAACATTGTGTCACTCAAAACTTTCATCTTTTGATGTAGGTAATGAAGTTGAATCAGCATGGTCTGCCTTACAAAACATACTATATGACTCAGCAAAAGAAACACTCAGGTATGTTCAGTGGTTTGATTCAAACAATTCTGAAATTAAATCTCTCCTTGAAAACATGCATAAATGTCATCAGGTCTGGATGGAAGACAAAGCATGCCTATCCAAGAAACAGGTCTTTAAATCAGCCAAGGGAAAGTCTCAAGCAAAATTGAGGGAGATGAAGGTGGTCTGGTGAACAGCAAGGGCTAAAGCTTTGCAGGAGGCCTGCTGACAGATGTGACTTCAAATCATTTTACCAAAACTTGAAGGATGTTTTTGGTCCCATTTCCACTGGTCTATCACCAATCTTTTCTTCAGATAACATTCTTTTGACAGACAAAAGCCACATTATCAAACACTAGGCAGAACACTTCACCACAGTCCTAAATCAGGATTTGTCTGTTGATGCTAAAGTAATAAACAATCTTCCTCAGATACCTGTTGTACAAAGCCTTTCTGCTAACCCTTCAACCTTTGAGCTCAAAAAAGCCTCTGGTGAAGATGGAATTCCAGCTGAAATATACAAATGTGGCACCAATCTTTTGATATGCAAAATTTGTGAATTTTTCAACCTTCTGTGGGAAAAGAGAGAAGTGCCATAGCAGTTTAAGGATGCTTCAATTGTCCATTTGTATAAACGCAAAGGGAACAGGTTTGAATGTGGCAACTGTAGAGGAATATCTCTTCTTTTTGTTGCTGGCAAAATCCTTGCTTGTATCATACTGAATAGGCTTAATGAATTTGTCTCAGAATCAGCATTACAAGAGACTCAGTGCAGTTTTCAATCCGGTAGAGGAACCGTGGATATGATCTTTGTTTCTGGCAGGCTCAGGAGAAGGCACATGAATAACACAAGGATCTCTTTATTGCTTTAGTAGATTTCACAAAGGCATTCGATACTGTATCTCAATTTGCTCTTTGGAAAGTTTTGTCAAAATTAGATTTTCCAGAAAAAATGCACCATATTATTATCTCCTTTCACGAAGGAATGAAAGCTTTTGCAATGTCTGAAAGTGAGAAATCGGGCACTTTTTTCCTCTCCAATGGTATAAAGCAAGGTTGCATTCTTGCTCCTCTTCTCTTTGCACTTTTCTTTTCTGCTATGCTTGAAAATGCAATGTTGAATTCAGAACAAGTGGAGGTCTATACAATCAGCAACATTTTAAAGTACAGTCGAAACTTGGTTTGCAGCTGGTACATGATCTTCTCTTTGCAGATGATGATGCTCTATTAGCACACAGTCTAGAAGACATTCAAATTATCCTTGATAAACAGCGAAAGCATTTGGACTCATTATCAATATAAATAAGACTGAGTTAATGTACCAGCCAGTACAAGGCAATCCATCTCTTACAAATCCTTCCATATTTATTGATGGTATGGCATTAAAAACTGTTGAGGGATTTACATATCTTGTATCAACAGTGTCTTCTGATGGAAAAATGGACAGAGAACTCCAATCCAGAATAGCCAAAGTCACCACAGCATTTGGTTAGGTTATGGAACACCAAAGACATGTCTCTCAGATTAAAGATCAAAAAATAGAGATCAGTCATTCTTTTAACCCTTCTGCAAGTACATAAATCAACTTGATGCCTTTCACATGTGCTGTCTTCATGCCATATGTGTCTAGAATAGTGCAATACTTAAGAAATGTAACAAAATTACAGGCATGGAAACCATTCTAGCAAAGATACAACTTAGGTGGGCTCATCATGTTGTGAGAATGGATGAGCATAGGCTTCCAAAAAGATGCTGTATGGACAACTACCAAACTCCAAGCATTCAATTGGGCACCCACTCTTATGCTACAAAGACAAATTGAAAGACAACTTGAAACGTCTCTGCTTTGATCTGAAAACCAAACATCAAACCGAAAGGAGAGGGGCAAGACATGTTTCATTAAGTTAAAGGGTTTTGAAGACAGTAGACTGAAGCAATATGATCAGCTTCATCAAGAAATTCTGCTTTAACAAATTTTATGTCAGTGTGGCTTTGTCACCCACAGTGAGGTTGGGCTAGTATCGCACTTAAGAAAACACAAGTAAAATATGTCTTTCCCTTACCTGGTTTTTTTCACAATAGCTCCAACTAGCAGGCATAAGTGTAAAACGAAAGGCACCATCCAATACTGGCCCTCATTTATCATTCATGATAGAAGATTCCACCATATGAATCAGAAAGAGATAGTTGAATTTTCTAGGATACATGAGGAAAGAAAACTTGGAGAATTTGATACTCACAGGATGTAATGAAACAACAAGAAGCCTATCTAACATGATCAACATTATATATATATATATATATATATATATATATATATATATATATATATATATACTGAAAATGTCATCAAAGCCCAGCCCGATGAAATCCTAATGGATTAAACGCGTCACAGATAAAACTTTCTAGTTTGTCGTATTTTTTTAAATACTGTTTGTTGATATATAAAATTATACAAAATTATATATATATATATATATATATATATATATATATATATATGATGAATGCAAATAAAATTTGTTACTTAGCTGGTTGATGTTATATTCAGCACCTCTGCTCCATATTTTCATAGACTAACCTTTTTGTAATTGTTCAATCAGGAGGTTTCAGCAATAGTTTGAGGTAATTAAATTATGCACTAGTTGGGATAGTCTTATTATTGGTGCTAGGTTCATGTTTTCCTCTTTTTGCATATGCATGTGTGTGTCTGTGTGTGTGTGAGAGAGAGAGAACATGTGCATGTGTGTGTGCATATGTACATGTATGTGCATATGTATGTGCATATGGGCATGAGTAGGTGCATATGTACATTGTGTGTACATATGTGCATGTGTGTGCATATATGCACGTGTGTGTACATATATGCATATGTGTGTGCATGTGTGCATGCATATGTGCATGTGTGTTAAATGTTCTGGTTATACAGGGTGCGATAGATAAATTGTCGTCTTTGTTATCTTAATGATGCAAAAATGAAAATAACACTGACATTTTATTTTAACAGATATATTTACGAAAATTACACAAAAATATCTTGAAATACTAGAGTAAATTTATTCAATAAAATTGCTATTGGCTTCAACCACGGCCTCCAGATGACTTCTGAATCTCCTGCAACTCTTCTGGACGGTCTCCTTGTTTGTTGGTGAATGCTGCTATAATCCTTGCCTTCAGTTCATCTTTGGTATTACAAGGAGTTTTGTTGGTCTCTCACACAACTGTGACCCACACATAGTAATCAAGTGGGTTGCAGTCTGGAGAGTTAGGTGGCCAGATGTAAGGGATGATGTTGCAGAAATTGTCTGACAGCCATGATTTGGTTCTCCTGCTTATGTGGCATGGTGCAGAGTCCTGTTGTCAGACATAGGGTCTTCCAGCAGCCACCCTCTTGACCCAGGGTAGCACTACCTTCTCTAGGCACTTGATGTAGGCCTCTGTGTTTTGCCTGAGGCCCTCATGAACAAATTCAGTTCTTTTCTTATCAGAATGATCAGAGTGAGTTTTCCGAGCTGTCATAATTTCATAGTCACCATTAGACTCATCCAACTCTTTCCAAATCCTATGCCCTGCCCTCAGATTGACACTTAAACACTCTGAAATGTTCGCATTGGAGCTTCGGGTATGAATGCCAAGTAGTACAGCATGCTATTTACAAATTCCTGGCAGTGTGAATTGCATCATGGTGCTCTTTTTCTCACAGATGGTGTCCAACTGACCTGACTATACTGTGCAGTTAACAAAATCAAAAAGAAACAACACACATGTGAAATTAAAAATATAAAATGGCAAAAATTTACTCATTGCCCCCTGTATAAAATGCAGGGAAAACTAATGAATGCACACATGTGCAAGCATAAAAATTTATCTAAATAATACTAATATACTTATGTACCATCCCTTTGTGTGTGAACATGTGTGTGTTTATGTGGGTGTGTGTCTCGAGAAAAATAATCTACCTATGGCAATAGCACCTTTATAATCTACCTATGGCAATAGCACCTTTAAAATCTACCTATGGCAAAAGCACCTTTTTCCCCTTCAAGATACTCTTCTTAGGACTTAACTATTCCTCATCTAGGCGTTAAGGCATATAATAATAATAATAATAATAATAATAATAATAATAATAATAATAATAATAATTCTTCATCTCAGAATTTCTGACATTCAGATGAAGGAAACCTTTTGGATTTTGCACACTTTATTTAATGAATCCCTTCCACTTTCACTTTGAAGATCACCTTGTCACATTCTCCTTAATTTATAATCTTAGATCTCTTTTCAATGGCAATTTTTAGCCTTAGGAAAAGCTAAAAACTGCAGAGAGCCAAAATGACTGGTGCCAAGATTCTTTGTATGAGATATTAACAAATATTGGAGCTATTCCAGAAACTCTGTGGCATCCCATAGTCTTTTAATTCTTACTCTGTCAATTACTGTTTTCTTTAAATTGTATCCTACATGGGGTCTACTTTTTGAAGGCCTTCCTGAACACAGATCGCTTTTAAACAGATTTCTGGTCAAATCTGAAGGGTTGGTACCAACATTTTATCTGGGCTTTGCTTGTTGAATCATCCCACAAAAATTTAAAACATTTTTTCTGCAGATGGCTTACTCGGTAGTATCTTACTGCCAAGTAAGTAATGCCATGGGAGATTATCTGTTTATAGATGTGCAGTAAAGTTCCCTCTGATTAGTTGTCATGTTACATCAAGGCAGCAGCACAATCAGTTCTTTAAATATTCAGAATAACTGAATACTTTCCTGACAGGCCTTGTATGGGTGTGCCTTGGTCTTGTGAAATTCTTTATACCCACAATAAAACTATGTTCTTAACTTTGCTTCCATAAATAAATAGTTTTGGTTTCTAAAAATTTAATTTCAGAACAAATCTCAGTCAATTAAGGTTCTGGAACATTTACCATTTTATTCTCTTTGATGTTTCTCAATTTTCAGAAAATAGGTAAAACAAAGACAATTCAATTTTACAGAAATAAAGTCAGTGATTAATTGAAAATACCAGAACCAAATAAAGTCTGTCCACAATTTTGGAGCAAATCAAGATGAATCAGATTCCCAATTATTATTAGCAAACAAACAATTGATTTTGTTTTACACACATTTCAGAATATTATGTTCTCAACATAGACAACTTTATATATATCTCTCTCTATCTACTGGATGTAAAAGATCATGATTCTTCACAGCTTCCCTTTCTCTGCAAACTGATTGTTCTTGGAAAAGATAGTGGAGTAGTGTTCTGTTGCTCTCTCCAGTTTTGAATTCAGAGTTATCATCCTCCAAGACTGATTCTCAACGAAGGATAGTGATCTCTGTCATATATATATATATATATATATATATATATATATATATATATATATATATATATATATATATGTCACAGTAGTAGGAGGGATGGTGGAGTAATCCATTACATTCACTTACATGCTAATACCCTTGGGAAAGGTGTGAATCCTCTTCTTCTCCCTTCAGCTATGGGTAAATAGCAGGACAGACTGGGTTCTATAGCCTTGGATGGCAAATGGTCTAGGAGAAGGACAACTCTGAATTCAAGCCTGCGGAGGGTCGTTTGGGGACCTTGTGGCACTTAGTGCACCAGGTCTCTGTATTTGGCCCTTCAAAAAGTGTGGATGGTCCTGCATGAAACCTTCACCACTATAATCTCATGTACTGTTCTGCTTGACCCTCATATGGCAAATTCGACGAAGGAGTTGAGTATATATATATAATGATAATATTAGGGAACAGTATGGATATTTCCAAAAGGATATAAATCCAGGGAGAGCTCTATGTTACAAACAGAGCAATAATTTTTCTTATAAAAGGCACAAACACTGAAGTTTTAGTATTTGTGACTATTTATAAGAATGGAGGCACTATCTGTAGTCAGGGACAGACTCATAACTAAGAGAATGGATCAATATACCAATAGATAACCAGATGGAGATACTGACTTTCTGTATATAAACAACACACTTTGGAATGGGATCAAGCATATATGGACAGAATGAAGGCTTAGCGATGGGCTCACTATTATCACCAGCAATGGCAAACATATGTATAGAATACTTCAAAGAAATGGCATTAGAATCTACATCACTAAAGCCAACCCTATGGCTGAGATATGTAGATGACACTTTTATACTATGACCACACCAAAAAGAGATCCAGCTACCACTGTACCATGAGAACTCAATAGGATCATCAATACAATTCACAAGTGAGAGAGAAAACAACAACAAACTCACATTCCTGGATGTACTAATATCTCGAACAGAGCATGGGTTCAAGACATCCATATACCGCAAACCTACATACACTGGACAATACCTCAACTTCAACTCCCACCACCTTTCAAGTGTAAAGAAAGGGATCGTCTGCTACTTGCAACATCAGGCAAAAGTCATAAGTGGTGATCCAGAGACATATGAACAAGAAATGGTCAGTATAAACAGTACCCTACAATGTAACAACTACCCCGGGTACATGACAGCATCTTCAACAAACTGGGATAGAAGTGTACAAGAGGATAACAACACTCAGAAAACAGCTTCAGTTTGCCCTCCCTATGTGAAGGGATTATCAGAAAAAATACAAAACATCTGTGGTTCCTGTAATATCAGGATGACCTTTAAAAGTAGTTCGACACTTCACAGACAGCACTTCAGAGTAAGACTCCCCCCCCATAGAGGAGAACATGACTAAAAACTGTATGTATGCCACTCCATACAGCTGTGGTAAGAAAATATAAAGGAGAAATAGGCTACTCCCTTAGGGTAAGACTGCAAGAACATTATAAAGTCATAACATGAAGGGAAATAGAAAAACCAGGAATAGCTGATGACATATAAAGGGTTAGCACCATCCCCTGTGGGATGAGGTTGAAATAATAGACTTCACTGGAAAATATGAAAATTTAATGAATCAGCACATATGCTAGGTCACAAAAATCTCCTGAGCTGGCCAAGCATAGAAATGAATACAATATAGGAATCAGTAATATGGAGTGCTAGGGAAAAGCAATGAATAACAACAAAAATGATTACTGAGACATTAAGTTTATAAGGCCAAAAAATTCATACACTGATGTCCTCAAGTACACATGCCCCAGTGCATAAAGTGTTGTTTGGAGCTAAGAGTTGTGAGTTCAATATCTGGCTACTGCAGTGGGGAACGAAAACTTGGAGAGTTGAATTAAAGGGAGATGACTGAAACATCCATAAGAGGCATGGCATGTAGATGAAATAAAGGGTTCAGTTTGAAATTCCAATCACCATGAAGAAGGCTGGAGTGTACAATGGCTGAGACTTTGTGAATATGGCAACAAAGATGAGGACAACAGTCTAACTAATATAAATGAAATATCTATTTACATTTATTAACATATATATATATATATATATATATATATATATATATCACAAATGGCACTGAGTCATACTTTTCAATTAAAGGAACACAACTCTCATGTTACCAAAATTTTGGATTCGCAAGTTTTCATTACTGGAATTGTTTTGGGAAATTTTTTTTACATGATCTTTTGTACAATAACAATTTTTATAACTCGGAAATAAATTTTGGAATAATCAAAATTAATTGCAAAATCCAACAAAAGTCACCCATGAAATAAAAATAATTGTTTATACAGAAAGTAAGGACATACATCAAAATGTCTTAAGTGGTGGCAGAAGAATTATCATTGAACTTTTAAAAGGTAAGCTTAGACATTAATGCAATACTTAAATGCAGTGATTAATTATGAGTTCTTCTGTAGTTTATTGTTGTCTATCAAAACAACAGCAGTGTGCTTTGCGAAAAGAAAACTCTGCCAACAGAGGACCAGGTTGCAATCAAAAGAGCCAATGCTGCAGCAAATGAAAAGAAAGTCATGGGCAAATGAAAACCCTGACGAAACAGCAGGCAAGAGAATTTCCTATGCTGGGAATATGGGACTCTCAAACTCTTGAACTCTTGAACAAGCCAAAGGCCCAATCAAGAGCATTCTGCAGGAGCTACTTTAAATGGAACCCAATTGGAACTTGATTCACTGAGTTCAGTTTTTTTTATATTGACAACTATTTGTCCAGCAACATATGCATATTTATATAGCCATGTTTATTATATATATATATATATATATATATATATATATACACACACACACATTGGTTGTTTGCTCTTATAAGAAGCTTATCTGCTCTTTGATGTCTTGTTTTTAATCAGGGTTAGTCAAAAAGTTCTATCATAAATATCTATCTAATTAAGTCCCATATGCAAATAATACTCTGATGGTAAAAATACCAATAACACTCAGATGATAATAATACCAATAACAATCACATAGCGAATGATACTTAAAACCATATATTAGGAGGTTTAGGTCAAGATATTAATGTTTGACTAGCATTATTATGCCTTGAAATCATATTTCAAAAAAGAAAATAATTTCAACATATATTTTCTAAATCTAACGATCTTGAAAAAACTATGATTTTTAGACAAGTTACAAAAATGAAGAGTTTTTTTTGAGATCCTTATTTTTCTTAGATCATATATGGAACATTTGTTATCAAAAACAAAAACAACACAAATGATTTAAAAGAAAAGAATTTATTATGTTGGCAGTCAATTGAAACTTTCACTATTGTTAACCTGTGCCATTTCAGAGTTCCACATAAAATTGGTATTTATTTTCTTTTACAACTAAATGTGGCACTCGTCCCAAAACTGAAGGAAGTTGGAAATGCCGTTCTTCACTCTCCTGACAATAACTGAGTTCACATCGCAGTTATTTATCCAACCAATCTTCATTATTCCTTTCATCATAAATTCATATTTATTCGAAATCTTTCATGCAACAATCAGTAAAACTCTGCATTCACTTGACAGAAATTCTAACTAATTTATGATTCAAGTAGGGAGGAAAATAAAGACAAATGATTGCTATTTACAATTTAAAGAATCCCCTCATGAGTTTAAATGAATACAAGACACTGTTTACAACAAACTTGTAAAATTTAACGCATTATTATATTAACCTCCCTCTGATTGAATATGATAGTAAAAGCAAGTTAACCAGGCAAAAAAATAAATAAAAATAAAAAACGTGATAAAATGTAAAAATGAAAAGAAAATTAAACATTCCTACATCACTGTTTACCTGCTGTTATCTAACTGGGAGAAAGGAAGTAAAAGTAAATATGGGGTACTAAAAAGATAAAAGGGACCAATGATTATAAATTCCTTAGGTAAGTTAAAATAATTTAAACTAAAATAAAAACTAATCATTACTAACTTAACTGGACTGGGTTGACACTTGTTTCTCATGAACACAAAATCCTTAAACTCAGTCACTTTAGTACCATATGTGATATACAACCATGTCTCTTTCAATTCATGACTGAGTAAAGAGAAGATTTTCCCACAGTTGCTGTTTCTTTCTGCAGTAAGCTGGTTGCCAACCAAGGCTACAGGATCTAATCTGCCCTGCTATTCAACCAGTAGCTGGTTGGTGGAGAAGAGATGATTCATACCTTTCTCATAGGTATCTCCGTGTAAGTGAATGTAATGAATCCAACTGGATTTCAAACTTGATTCTGTGATATTCTCATTCCCACACATCTAGTCATATCAAAAAATCATCCCAAGTTAGTTGCTTTAACTCACACTAGTCATGCTACATTCATCTAGCTTTCACCAAAGTCTACTGAAGACAGCCTCTCTTGTTTTTCTGAGTCTGACAGAAGGATAAGATAAAGAATATGCAAAGTGTATACAGTCTTTTTTGCATGTTTTCTTATAGATGTGTGTAATGAGTGCCCAGATAATTTAGATAGAAAATGCAAAAAGTGTCTGGGGTCTTTGTACCTTAAATTTTTGTTGAGATAATTATATTATAGCCTGAAAAATTAAAAGGAGATTAATTTTTCATTGATGCACATGTTAATGGCCTGTCTGTGTGAACTGCTTGTCTAATAGTGAGAATGCCATGTGTGTGTGTGTGTGTGTAGAGGAGAAAAGTGGGGTTGATTCTCATTGGTTTAGAATGAGCGAATTAATGATAATTGTAATTGTTATAATTATTTTATTACAATTATTTTTTGACACCATAATTCATTTTTATTTTTTTATGGACATGACAACATGACAGTATAATTAATTTTTTATTCATGCACTTCTTTATGGACATGACAAGGGCCTCCGCCAGATCACAGGACAGATATAAACATATATTTTATATCATAAGCAATTATTTATATTATTTATGTTCAGATTATTTTTCTCATTTTTGTTGTTATTATGAAACATACCCTTCAGAATAACAACTACGCTCTAAATATAACATCAGCTTCAGGAGTTTCAAGGAGAGGGATCAGAAAATTGTTACAGTCTATCTTTCTTATGTCAAGGGATTGTCAGAAAGGATTGAGATAATCTTGTATCTGGAACATTCACTGTAAACATTTTTGCTATAGGAAAACTTTGCTGTATAGGTTTTTTACCATAAAACAAATTTGCAGCATTTTTTTTATACCCTTATCTTATATTGTCAAATGAATAAAGAAATTTAAAAAAGTTTAAGCTATAACTAAACCGGATGTGATAGCACCTGTTAGGGTCCCACCTATGGAGAAATAATAAACCTCCAAACAAAAACAATATATATTTTTATAGTAAAAATACCAGCAGTACATTTTCATGTTAAAAAATTACCAACAATATCTATTTATAGCAAAATTACCAACAACAGAATTTTAAAGCAAAATGACCAACAATACATTTTATTTATAGTTGAAGAGATACAATTGTTCAAAATATATTTTTAAAAATTGTCCAAAATATTTAGATTTCAGTAACTGATATGGTGTTAAACAAAATCAACCAAAGCAACAAATTAAATAAATTTCAACAAGGCAATATTTTCATGTGTTTTATATAACTGAGTAACAAAGGAGAGACAATAAACTAGTATGATCATAAAAGGAAGAAGACATTAGAATTTAGAAAATGTCAGGGTCATATGTGTGTGCATGAAAGTGTGTGAAATTAATAAATGAAATGGCTTATAAGCTCAGTGATGTTAGAAAATTTCCTCGAAAAAATAAAAATCCCAGTGATTCTATTAGTCACCTAAAATTAGTCCAAGCTAGTAGGAAATTGTTGATTTTGCAAGACTATACACATTTTGTTACATCATGATTTTTTAAAAAATATTTTCATAGTATGATGGTATGTTTTTTTTTTTTTTTTTATTCTTATGGTGTCACTGAATTTCAAGGCTGTCTGGGTGAATACTTTGATGTCTCCATTATACAATTTCCTCAAGAAAAATGATGTAGGATAAATTTAGTATGATACACTTCTTGCGGGTGGCAGCTCAAACATATATTGATTTCTATGCCTGTCGGTAGAAATGGGTAAAGATATTATGATAAGGATCAATAACAATATTCAATGACAATAATCAATGACAATAATCAATAATGTTCTTTTCAGGTCAAATGTAAACATTTTGTAATTGACACAATTAATCACGTGAAAAAAATACTGATAAATGATTCATCAACATCTACATAGCGACATAAATATTGAAACTTTGAATATACTTTTGATAGAATCATTTACACTAGAAAATGTTTTTAACTATTATCCAGACAAATGGTGTTGAACTGGACTAAACAAAGTTATACAGATTCAAAATCTCAGAATAATCCAAGCTCCTCAGATTTTTTTTTATGTTTTAGATATTTGCATAGCATATTTATTTAATAATCTACTCTATTATTCATTTAGAGTTCTTAAAATGCAATGAAACACTAAATGCACATTTATATGTCCAGCAGTGGCAACATGTCCATAAAAGTTTGGTTGAAAATTTGGAACAGTCGGTCTGCTTGCCCCCTCCCCGACAATATTCTTATATTTTTCGATAAGATGCAGGAAAACTTTCTCTGATCAAATTAGATTCAAGAGTTTGTCAAAAGTTTTCCACATCAAAATCTGTTGAATTTCAAACAAGAGGCATCAAAGCTCTGCATGATAAGTGGCAATAAGTCATTGCAAATAATGGTGGATATATAACTGAATAAAATTCTTTTTTAAGAATAAAGGTAATAAATAAAAAGGAAATTAGTTATTATTCAACCTAAAGCAATGTCTAATCTTTGTGCCTGCAAAAAATGGTTTGTCAAAATGACAGTTATTCCTTTGAAATCACTAGTTTACTGTTTTTTTACTTCTTTGACAATGTTTATATTTACGAGATTATAAAAATATGTGAATCAAGTACAATGTTATATTATTTACCTTTTATAAAGATTTGTTATTTGCAATAATTGCAGTAAAAACTACAGACATTCTTGAATTATACACTAATCTCTTTGTTATCAATTCTTGGGAATAAAGAAAATGTATAAAACCACTTTCCTATGTTTGGGTTGTATTAAAATTCTAATCATTGCTTTTTAAAACAATAAAAGTTGCGGGGGAAATAAAAAAGCAATGTCAAGGGAATAACTGTCCTCTTGAAAATACCATTTTTTTTTGCAGGCATATTGTCCAACCTAATATATTCCTTCTCTGGAAGTGTTTGTTGTGAAATATGGACGCTATTGGCAGATACAGAGAGAAGGATCCAAACGTTTGAGGACAAATATGTGAGAAAACTCCTTGGCATCTTTTATTGGGAACATAAAACCAATGAGTTTATGCAGAAAAGGGTTGAAAGTTTTGTGGACCACAAGAAACCTCTTCTCACCACTGTCAAACAGAGAAAAGTGGCATGATTTGGACACATTACAAGGCATGACTGCCTGTGCAAGACCATCATTCAAGGCACTATTGAAGGTGGTTGTAGGAGAGGATGTCAATGCAAAAACTGATTGGACAATGTTAAACAATGGGCAGGTATGACTTTACCAGAATTCCTGCTAGCTGCTGTTGATAGATTGTTGTTGAGGAGATTCAGTGTGGCTTCTGCATTTGAATCCCCCGCCTACGATTACAAAAGTCAATGGAATGATGATGATGATGATGATAATAAATGGTTATCAAGCTGTTCTTGCAAAATGCTACTACTGTGATGAATGTTTGGTCCTCACTGCGTGCCACATGGATGTGGCATTGTCCCAGAAATAAGCTAAATTTAATGAATAACTATATTCTTTCTCCTCAGATGCTCTTTCTTTATTTTCTAATTTTCTCTCATACATTCTCTTTCTCTTCACATGCTAGACAAGAATATATCCTACATATCTATAAGGCTACCATTCGTCCATACTGCTGTCACATATAGCCTGGTAAAAGCAAGATGGTCAGAGGAAAATGTCCCATAATCTACTTAACAAGTTTGTGTAAATGGATGGTAGAATATGAGCTGGGAAGACTATTCTTCCCAGCTCATATTCTAATACAAACATTGTTTAGAACTTATAAAGATAGGAAATTGTGGAGAGTCATGATTGACCAGGTTTTTAAGCACATAAAAGAAGAAAACCTGTATGTAGTATATTTATGTCATATATTAGTAAATACAGGTTGGGAATCCTTTATCCAAAACATTTAAGACTAGAAGTGCTTCTGTTTTCAAACTTTTTCAGATTCTGGAATAAAGGCTATTTAATTTGTATATAGTATCTAAAAAATGGTGCAGATTGGGAATGTAACCTAAGCATAAACACAATAATCCCTTTACATTTTATAATACAGCTTATACATATACCCTGAAGGTAGTTTCATATAAACTAGTTTTATATAAAATTTAATCCATTTTGTCTACATATAGATACAGGTAATAATGTTAGTCATGTGATACTCACATGCATTTTTAAGAGGTGAAATTAAGATTCACGTAAAAATAATGTTTTATATTTTCTGTACATGTACAAATATACATGATCACTACTTACAAAAAATATATAAATGCAACACCAAATGCTACTTCTACATCAGGTGTGATAAACTGGAGCGAGAGGGTACATTATCAATGATATCACTGTGAGTGTGAGAAGGAAAATTCAGCAAGCTATCAGTCTCTACCAACGATGTTGTGTTTTGATTAAAATGTACATACATAATTAAAATATATACAGGTACAGTATTTGTATAAAAACAAAACATGGATTCTGATTACAGTTAAACGTAATGAAAACTGGAAAAAAAGTCAGCATTTTATTTGTAACACTGAAACACAATAATCATGCTACAGTTAGCCATGTTGGTTTCTGAAATTTTCCATTTGTGGCAAGTCATGTCTGCACCAGAAAAATTTTCAGATTTTGGAAATTTTCAGATTTTGGATACTCAACCTGTAGTAAATTAATGTTCAATAAAAATTTAGATAATGATGGGAAATAAGTGAATAAATACAAAATGCTCAGTCAATTTCTGATAAGCTCAGAAATATTTGAAATATTTTCTTTTGTTGAACTAGTTTCATATTGTTGTCTCTCTTTATGCTTGAAAGAAAATCTCATATTTTTATGGCTTCTATCAACTTTGTAGAGTGGAAGAATAAAGAAACACAATACAATAGGGAAACATGTTTAAAAAAAAAGAGCTAATGGTTTATTAATCATATTTGCAGAAGAGTACAATAAAAGATTAGTCTATCTTTTATTCTGTATCATTCCCATCTTTTGTAAAGAAACTGTTATGAAGTGTAATTTCCCTTTATATTTATCTCACATATTCTGCTCCTCTCCATTCTGCTTGGACACTTATATAGTCTCAATGCCTTAGTTATGTGGAACCAAGATCCTTACACAGTATGAGTATAGTTGTTTGAGTAGATTCTCTCTATGGTGATGTAGATGTGAAGAGCTGTGTAGGTGGTACCTCATGTCTGGCTAAAACTGCTGTTGTATCTATATTATCTGATACTTTAGTAAGACTTGGTTTGAGGTGTTCCCTTGTTTATTTGATAAACATTTTCTCTGATGGCAATAAAGTATTTCTTGGTTCTCTGATATGTTTAGCTTTATCCAGATGACCAGATGTTTTGGGACCTCGTTTTTACATACTGGATTCATAGTATTCAGGTCTGTTTTTTGTTAGGAATAGAATGTCTGTTTCAATCTGCTTATTTTGATTAGACTTGTCAGCTTCACATTCTCAGCATGTTGTCGGGGCTTTCTTGCAGTTGGCAGAATTGATCATGGCTTCTTGTAAAATTGATCTTGCTTTTCTGTGAAATTGATCTTGGCTTCCTGCCATACAAAAGCTCATCTGGTGATAGCATCTTTTTGCCTAATGGCATTTTCCTCTACATCTACACTGCTGTTTATGATTATTTCCTCCCAAAGAACTTGAATCATACCCACTGCTCTTTCAACAACACTTGCTTTGATGATAGCAGGAAGAAATAAATTCCAAAATGATGTTGGACAACTGATATTTTTCTTGAACTTTTTCCTGAAGGGTCACAGCCAGCCAAAATAATTGATTGCAAACCATGTCCTGTTTTTGTCATCCTTTTTTGTAATTTATGTCATTTGTCATTTTTTTTTGTGTTATTGGTAAGAACTTGTCAGATTTCTCGTGTTTTGTGGGTGTGATATGCAATTTTTTGTCTTAATCATTTCACTCCAAACAAGGCAATAAAGCCACTAACACATGGTGGATGGGTACTATTTATGTGACTATATCAAATGATGTACTTTTATGTACCAAATGTTAGTGTCAACATGATTATTTCTTTTAATTTCCCCACCCCCGGGCATGGTATTTATTTGATACAGCACACTTATTATTTTTCCAATAATTTTCCTCTTTGTGGGATTGTTTTGTTCCTGAAATCATGGCACATCAGAAAATATGTTTTCTCATATTTATTTGAACCAGCATGATTATTTTACAAATTGAAAACTTCTCACGTGTATAACTATTCTAGACAGCCCTTGTATTTGAAACAAAAGATTATCTTGAAGCAGCATGATGATTGTAAATCTTGAATAATAGTCCATAGGGAATTAAAGAGGTTGTCAAAAAGTTTTTCTGCACCAAAATTGTGGAAATTTATTTAAAAGGGGCAGAAGAGCAGCCTGATGAGTGGCAACAAGTCATTACAGATAATGTTTATGATGTAATGAATACGCATACACTTGGGTTCCCCCTCACAGTAATATGACTGGCTGGTGTCAGCCATAAATACAGACTGATGTGGAGGTACATGAGCAACGCCTATTGTCTTCGCCTATTGCCTACACCTATTGCCTACCACTACGACGAGGACCAGTCGATTACATTTACCTGCTAGATTGTCCTACTCGGTTACAGTAGTCCAAAATCACTTTGCTACTTCGAACAAAATATATCACTTTGTGGCACATATCAGTTTAATATTTACTTGAATAAAATCCCCAGGTATATCCCATTTATTTGTGTTTACCGTGACGTGAGTGGGAGATTTTCTAAGCAAATTTCAGTTGTTATTTTTCCACAAACGTACATACTGTTTTTTGGTGCCCTATCTATGTTGATACTGATCTGATAGGATCTCCTGCAGACCCATCATTTTAGTTCTGTAATTTATAAATCCAGATGTCAGTGCAATGCTGACAATGTAGGGGTAGAATCGGCCAAAGGATGGAAGCCCAGATCAACCAAAACATACCACAGCCAATATTCATAAGGAAAAGGTGGACAATTTACAGGTAAATTAATTTATCAGGTTCAGGGATAACTGAACATTTGATTAAAAACTAGCAGTGTTTTGGACATTTTCTGGACACTGAGTAAATTTAATACCAATTATCACTTGAAAGCATTGGAATCATTGTACATTAAATCCTACCAACTGTTTCTCTGTAAACAGGAGGAGTGGTTGGTGGGCTTAAAGATAATTACTTTTTAAGGATTTTTTTTTTTTTTTTTTGCTTATAACATTAATTTGGAGTTGTATCATTTTTCAGCCTTGAATTTTGCTCTGATGAAAAAGGACCAATATATTTTTTGTTATCCTTCTTTTTTTGTTATGAAATGCATTTAAACATGTCTGCTTTTATTGCTCTAATAAAATGTAATTGTACTTTATTTTTAGAAGAATAAAATTAATAAACAAGAATTTAAATTATTTATGACTCAATCTAGTCTTGTATATATTTAACTTATACAGCAAGAACTAGAAGTCCTACCAGGATTTATTATTGGTAGGCACAATTTTAAGAAGATAAAAGGCACCATGTTGATGGCAGACAAAGAATGAAAACTCTTAAAGAATCTAATAAAGGAAAGTAAAAAGAAAAAAACTATCAATTGTAAAAGGACAGTATTATACCCTTGTGTAAATTAATTGAAAAAAGAACAAATAATTCTGTTATTATTTACTTTTTTCATATTTTTCCAATGGAACATGACACAGTGCACATGTTAATACTTTGTATGTCTGTCTTTATTTTTTAGAAGCTCTTTGATGCAATTTGGCATGGAATCCACTAAATTTGGAGCAGTCCTCAATCATTTTGGGGTCATGGTACCACATGTCTATAATGGCCATCACAGTCCATGATCTAGCTGTAAGGCTTGCCAGTGTGTTTGTGCAGCATTAGAATTTTTGTACCCTTCTTTGGAGTAATGTCAATCACAGACAATGGCCATAGGACAACTAATCGACAACTAATCGACAATGTCTGTCTGTGTGTGATAAAAATCTGATGCAATCATCACGGATGATGCAATATTTTTCAAGGCCAAACAAATTTCATCATACACTCCAAGAATAGATTCATATTATTGCACGTACCCTTTATTGATGCAGCTGGTCATATAAAATGGACATTTTCCTTCTTGAACATTAGCTTCTCAGATTTGAAGCCATCATTGTCTTTTCATAACTTTAATGAGACTTGTGACATGTTCTTCTTTTTTAGGAGATCCAAAGATGATCATATTGTTTCTTTTCCCTAATACAATCCTAAGAAAATTACGTCGCAAGGGAAGATGAGTTGATACATTACCAATCAACAGGGTAGCTGCTTAAATAACTGTGCTTATCAAATGGGTTATTGAAGAGTAGATTTGATTTGCCATTAGTGCCAATGAGAGTGAAATGCTTTTTTATCATATAATTATGGTAAAATAACCATTATTCTGTACTTCATGTATTTTACCCATTCTGAGACTATGATATTTTCTTCATCCAACTCCCCTAGTTGGATTAAGTAGTAAGATATATATTGGAACTGACTATAGTTAATGGCTTTGGATTTTCAAACATTTGAAGCAGGCATCTCTGGAAAACATCAAAATTCTTAAGACTTTGGTTCTGGTCAACACTGAAACTTTTTCTGTTTTTTTTTATTTCCTCCAAGTTGGCCTAAATAATCATTAACTTTTGTTCTTGGTTGTATCCAAGAATGTATGGACTTTTGTGGATTTGAATCAACCCACAACAACGAAAATCATGAGAAAGGTTTTTAAATATAAAATACTTTTATTTTTATGATTTTACAACTAAATGTCTGAGTGTTCCTTGCTTGTAGTTGTTTATTAAGATGAAAAGAAATGTGATTTCTCCACATGTACGTGTGAGAAAAAGGCGGCAAGGGAGAAAGTGAGGAAGAAAGTGTAAGTTTCATGTAACTTGGTGAAGAAGAGAGCATGAGTCATGTGGCTTGGTGAGGAAGAGTGAAAATGTCACATAGCTTGGTGAGGAAAATGGGTGGCATGTGGAACTAGAACAATCTACCCTGGTAGACAAAATAAAGGGTTTGGTTTGAAATTCCAACATATATCACATTGTTGTGGATTCCGAGATGAAATCTGGTCTCAAAATGAATGACAAACGCAGGAATGAAATATAGCAATTAAATCTATTGACGTAATAATACAATTGGTAATACGGTTAGTAGATCCAGAAATGCGGTTAGTAGCAATAATAATATATATACAGTCTTGGAAATTCAGTATCGAAGTATGACTTCCTTCTGAGTCTACGTGCTTGCAACTGTGACTCCTACAAAATGGTTACCTCACACTCTCACTCTCTGACTGTATCACTGTATCATTGTCACTGTCACTTCCAGGTATTCACCGGCAACAGTACAAGTACACACCAGGCGAGTCGACTTGTATAAAAAGGGGTGGCCCCCTTAACATCCCCCTCCTTAGATCCCTTTTGGGGAGAGTTAGTATTTTTTTCTCTTATGGTCGATAAGACAAATTTTCTCTTGCCGTTTTAAATGATCTCTTGGGTACAATAGGTATATACTGGTTTTTGTTATTGTTTGGTAATAATTTATCAAACACAGTTCTGTATTTTTAACTTCATCCTCTGCATAAATTCATACTTTTCCGCTTCTCTTCTTATCTCTCGCAAAGTCACAGGTAGTTCCTTTGCTGCCTTGTATAACTCTTTACTGTTTTCATCTATGGCAGCAAATGGCATGTTTTGCTTCTTTTTACATACTGGTTGGATGTTTTCTTTTAATTTAATTCTGGTCTCAAATTTGTTGCATCGTCCCAACCCACTTGAGAATACCCCAGGAAATTGGTTATATAATTTTTCCTTTAGCTTTATAGCATCTGATGGTTCAACCTCTAACTTTTTGCAAAACGAGCTGATAGGTAGATCCCAAATGTTGAATCCAGTTGATACCTACAAGATTTTCAGTATCTTTCATGATGTATATCTTAAGTGGACCCCTTAATCTAAATAGTTTTTTGTAAACCAGGTTTAGACTTTTTACCCTTGGACATCATGAACTTAACTTTATTCCTTCCTGCAGACCCTCATGTAGTGACTAGCAATCAATATCCCCACATTGTCTATTAGGTTCAGTAATAAGTACAATTAGTTTCCCAAAATGTTATGCTTTGGGAAACAATTGTAATGATGAATATATCATCTTAACTATTAATCATATGTGGCAGTTAAGAATAAATTTGAATTCCACCTTAGATTTTGCACAGCAATGGCAGCATACAAAGGGAATTAAAGGAAAAATTTATTCTCGTCCATTACAATACAAAGCCAAGTACAGCAAGAAAAACCCAGGAAAACATTTTGGAATTCATTTGGTCTGTTCTAACCAACCTGTCATATCCACCTTTTCACCAACTGATTATTACCTTTTCTGTTCACAGCAAGATGCTATAATGAGAAAAACTTTCTCTAATGGAAACAGTTTCAAGTGTTTGTTGAAAACTTTCTCACATGAAAACCTGCAGAATTTTACTTAAAAGTTATGGAAGAGCTGCTTGGCCAAAAGTTATTGCAAATGGTGGATAGCAAGTCAAAATAGGTGCAAATGACAAAATAAGACTCAACCACTGCATAAAATGTTAAAGAAAAAAACATTTATTACACAGTTATGGAAAAAGGTACAAATACAAAGTTTGCATAAAAATTTCCTTTTGTGCACTTATTAAGGCAGGATAAAAATTCCTGATAAAACAAATACCATCAAAAAATGGAAAAAAATACAGTTTGGGAAAAAACTTTTGAAAGGAAAAAATAATTCAACACCTATTGCCCCATGAGCACCTCTGGGACATATAGTCATTTTTGAAAAGTCCCTTTTAAAATCACACTGTGCTTGGGAATATTTTCTTTTTGTTCTTTGCTGAACTTAAAAATTCTTTAGTCTCTCTGATAACTGGTGCCTATTTGATTCTCTTAATGTCAGAAGTCTCCTTCATCTTTGATGTTGATTTGCCTTGTCCCGTTGCTGGCAAAAAGTCTTCTCCGCAGATTCACTGACCTGAGTTTTATTTATTCAGAAATTTAGGCTCACACCCCACCCCCATTTGAATTCTTGCTAGAGTTTGAGACCACATCTCTCTTTAGTCAGAATATATGAAAACATTTTTTCTATAAACTAGAAATGGATCCTTCACAAATTTTTACAGGTTTTAACTGCTGAGCCAAAAAAGACAAACAATTTTTTTTTAAATTGGTATCACCCCCATGCAAAGCAGTAAAGCCACTAGGATACAAAGGGTTACAAGTTGTGGAAGAATTAGGAACAGATACATTAATAATGAGCAGGAAGAGAAAAGAGTAATCAGTAGGACAGTAGATAGCAATTGACATTGCATTTAAATTTTTGCAGATTAAAATTGGCTGGAAACCATGGAGCTAGAAGGGAGTTCCACAAGCGAGAAGTGTGAGAAAAGAAACTGTTAGCATAAAACATATGGCTATATCTAACCAGCTCAACTATAAATTGATGAGATCTCAGTGCCAGTCTAGTATTGCACTTAAATTCAAAACATCTAGGTTCCATAGCAGACAATTGCTATAGCAAAGTGTAACAATTTTTTTACACAAACCATCTGGCCTTCATAAAAATACACTTCTCTCAAAAGAACATGTACTAAAATGTTCAAGGTTAACATTTTAAAATTAGTAAGAAGAAATAGTAAGAATAAAATTTTTAGAAATTGGTTGGTTCTACTTTTCAAAACATTGATTTTTCTTTCTCACCGTTCTTTTTAGTTAAGAGTCTGTACTTTGTCCATCTTTGCTCAATCTTAGTTAAACTTAAACAGAAGAGCATTAGTCAGCTTGAAGGCAGCTCTATACATAGAGTCAAATTCTACAGCAAATGCCCAGGTGTCATTCAGCATTTAACCTTTGGCTACTTTCAGACGTGTTCTTTCATTAATGAGTCATCTTGCCTTGGTGATAAATTCCTCCACCAGCAGGTTATTCTGCTTTAGATATCAAAGTTGAAGTATGGCAATGATATGGCTACTCTATAGCTTTATATTATAAGTTTATCAGATAGGGTTGATCTTTAAGTTGTCTTTGCTATTGCTAAATGTCCAACACTTTATCACCAAAAACTTAAAGTAACAATCATTTTAACTTTCTTTGCTTCCTTTGTGACAGAGAGAATAAAACATTTGTAAACATCAAAAAACATATAAAAATATATAAACAATTTGAAAGTAATATGCTATTCCATTTATTGGGAGGGGACACTTCATCACCACTGGCCAACCCATCTATGTGACAATTCACGACCAGCCTACTCAGCACAAGGACAACTCAACGCTGTGTTGACTGTCATAGGATTCACATATCTTCGATTGACTTTGAGTTGTAGCGATTTGAAAGTTTGGCTGTTTGTCATAGTGATTTATTAGTTACAACAGCCTATTGACTGGTGGTTGACCCTAGTGTGAACCAAGCCCTGTGAGTGAAATTGGGTAGATGGAATTTGGGGGTGGGGCAGTTGATAGTTGTGCTAGCATGAAGCCACAACTGGTGTTTAATTTTCAAAATTTTCATCACACCAAAAATGGAACTTCTTAGTTAAAGAGGAAAAAAAAAAAGATCAGTCACAGGCAGGCTATCCATCACCATCAACTGACCTGGCAACAGCATCAATGTCAAGCCCTACCTACTCTTCTCATCCTCCAGGTTGCTTCCCTCATCCACAAAGAGATATTTTGTTTTGATCCTCTATATAAATAATTTTATATTTTCTTTCTGCCTCCTTTCTTGTCTTATTTGTTCTTTCTTAAATGTTTATAACATTAATTTGTTAAAATGACCACATGTTTGTAGTTAAAACATCCATACTTGACAGTAGTGAAGGTTTCTTTCATGTTTCCTATTGACATTAAAGAGTGAAAGAAGAGTCAGATACAATTAAGCAGATATGTTGATTAAAAGTTTATTAAACACCTGTAAGTATGTTTAATAAAAGTTGAAAGTTTTTATCAAAAAAAAAATCCCTTTGATTAATATTTTTCATTTTTTTTTCTTACAGAAGTGCATCATGCATCAAGGTTTCCACGAGATAAGGTTCACAACCAAGAAGCAACTTTTTGGGAAAGACAGATAAGAAAATATCATAGAGTTTCATTGGATGCACATTTAAATCTATTTGTCCATAAAATTTCAGCAGTTAATAAATTCTTGCTGCTGTCACTGGAAATCATTTCTAATTTTATCGAGGAAATATAAGAAGGACAATGCTTGTAAATTGGCCAGCAAAAGTGGAGTTATTCATCTCCCAAAAGGGATTCCTGCTCCGAGAATGAATAACTTATGAAAAAGATATTTAATACTCAAATTGTTATTTAGTACCACATTCCCATTCAAAGATTGTTCATGATAACAACTGTTGTTGATATATTTGCAATTTGTCATTTGTTGTAGTAGTAGAAAGTATTGATTAAAATTTGATGAGTGATCTTGTACTGTACTGTAGTCTACCAGTTTCATGACAATGTATTCAAAGTAATAAAAGGTAACCCATTAATAAAAATCTAAGATTTTATCTTTGTCTTTACCTGACGGATGTGATAATTGCTTGGAATAAGAAATCAGTGATCCAAGTTCAAATTCCAGTCAAATTTGTTGTATTCCCTTAGATGCTAGAAAAAGGTATTAATCCATTTCTTCTCCCCCTCTATGGGTTAAATAGTAAGACAGGCTGGTCTCTTTAGCCTTGGTTATTAACCAGTCTAAGAAAAGAGTAACTTTGAATTCAAAACTGTATGTTGCTCTGGTGAAGCATATACTATAGAGTTAATGATTGGACAGTAGTATTTCCAATGATTCTTTGATTCTAACTGTATTCAGTCTGATGAACTTATTTGGTTCTCATGATTAATCTTTCACTTTATTTTTGTCAAACATTAATTTATATTCCTAGAATATTTCGTAATTTCTCATGATTCATTTTGTAATAGATGTTGACATAAAAAGGAAAATCATTAATTGTATCAACAGTTAAAATTTTTTAATTTTTTTTATCATTTCACCCTAAGCAAAGCAGTAGTGCCACTAGTATGCAGAGGGTTAGAGGGAGTGAAAGTGAGTATAGGGAGAATTGAGAAAAGGAGAAAAGATTAACAGGATTCAATAAAATAGAACACAGCGATTGACATTACGATTAAATTTTTGAAGATTGTATTTATCAGGGAATCAATTAAATGGAAGGGAGTTCCCCAGGTGGGAAGGGTGAGAAGTCCCTTAGTAACTGCACATGTCTGAACCTATCCAAAATACAAATTTGTAAGTCTGTATATATATATATATATATATATATATATATATATATATATATATACACACATGATATACTTCTTCTATGTGCTGTATTCTGCTAGGATATTGGTGATTGTAAAGTACTGTATTTCATATCTCAATTTATACAAGCTCATTAGGCAGGTTATTTGCTGATTTCCTCTACTGCTTTTGCCTTTAATGTACTGTGAGTGTCAGATTCTCCAGGCTTTCTTTCCTCATTATGTGCCCTAGAAATTTCAACTGTTTTTGATTTGAAGCATAAATGTCCTTTTAGCTTCCATTTTCCTTAAGACTTCCAAACATACCAAAATACTAGCATCACCGAACAGTAAAAACAGACTAATGATCCTTGAAGCAATAGTCATACAATAAAAACAACCAACACTAAAGAGAAACACTTATAACTTAAGAAGCCGCACACATTGTTTACATCACAACACTTTGCCTATGTCACAACACTCTTTGCTTATTGTCACAACACTCACTAATTCTACTAAACTCCCCATTCTCTCTACTTAACCTGATGATGAATTAATAAAGTCAAAAGCTTGGACCACATTTCTTGTACTTATCTTCGTTGGAAAATCTCTGCCAGAATTTCCTCCATCTGAGAAAGATTATTCATAAGTTGGAAAAGTTGATCAGTAAAATTAATCAACACAAAACATCTCTTGTTTTTAATAATATTTGGCTTAAAGAACATTTGATACATAAATTCATAGAATATAATATATACATATATATATATATATATATAGTCAAGTATAAAATTATTTGTACACCCATCAATTTTGAATATTTTTATCCATTTCTCAGAATCTAATGGTCATATGATGCCATATTTTTTTATATGTCAATAAGCACAAAAAAATAAGAATATAAAACTCAATTTTCAGAACAATAGGTTAAATATAACAAAATTGATAAGCAAATTATGTAAAATAGGAAAAGACAAAATTATTTATACAGTATGAAAAATAGAAAAAACTGAACAATTTTCACAATATTAATAGTCAATAGGATGGCTTCTTATAACTTGCTGCAATCATTTTCTAAAGTTTTTGATGAGACAAGTCTTTTCTGGGTTTTTCTTTCATTCTTCAATGTTTACATGTTCAAATTTCTGAAGGTTTTTTGATGACTGACAATTTATTCAAACTTTCAATTCTTGTGGTAGATTTTCAGTAGGATTCAAGTCAGAACTCATTTAAGGCCATAGCAAAATTGTAATCTTTTTCTGAAGCCACACAGTCACTGATTTAGACATGTTTGAGATCAAATATCCTGTTGTCTTTTTTCCTTTATATATATATATATATATATATATATATATATATGTATAAAGGAAAAAATTAATTCTTTATATGTTAACTAACATGCCATTTAAACAAGCAGTAGAAAATTTATATTAACATTGTGCACAAAGCCATCATCTTAATCAATATTAGATTGATACTTGCAAACCACCCAAAGATATAAACTGAAATAAAAAAAATATTGAAGTCATTAAAATCTTGAAGTCATGAAAACAAAGAGAAACTACCCAATTAAGTCATTAAAATCTTGAAGGCATTAAGTCATTAAAATCTTGACATGATGGAAACAAAGAAAAACTACCTGAAATGGAATATGTTTCAAGTAAGGAATGAATTTATTAATTCTATAACTGATAATTCAATAATTAATAAACACTAGCTCTAAATACCGCAAGCAATCTTTCATTCCTTATAAGCAACCTGCTTATAAGCAATCTTTCATTCCTTATAAGCAACCTGCTTATAAGCAATCTTTCATTCCTTATAAGCAACCTGCTTATAAGCAATCTTTCATTCCTTATAAGCAACCTGCTTATCAAGATGCAATCAACATTATTTAAATTTATAATGTTCAAACACCAAATACCACGATGGAAAAAAAACAAAACCCATCAAAACTTTCTTGAATTTCAAAGCCATAATATTTTCTGTTCTTGAAAATTGCCAATGAAGGTTAAAGGTTAAAAACAGTACTTGTCATGAACAGAGAGATATTTTGTCTTAATCATTTGCCTTTGACAGTTAAAAACAAGAACTTTATGCAAATTTTGCCACATTCAACAAAGCATTTAACAAGCAGTAGAAAATTTATATTAACATTGTGCACAAAGCCATCATCTTAATCAATATTAGATTGATACTTGACTGATACTCCTGTTTTGTTGTTCTGAATTCTAAATTTCTGGAAAATAATTTTTGACTTTTAATAGAATTAAATCTATAAAATGTGGTTTTACTATTCTTCTAAAATCTTTACTTCTTGCCTAATCCAAGCAAGTAGAAGGAAAATATCTCTTTGTTCAAATAGTTATTCCATTTCATGCAGTTGTGAAAAGGAATAACTGAGAGAGATTAGTCACCTCTATAAGTTATAGCAGAATAACAATGAAAAAGGGTGGTCGTCAACACCCTGTGGAATAAAGTCATGATAATAGACAGGAAACAACTGAAAGAATCAGTGCACCTGTTAGGCATTGACAACCTCCTCAGAAGGCCCAGCATAGAGATGAGTATCATCCAGTAGCCTCTGATTATAAAAACAAATTCCACAACCTGAATGAGGGCACTCATACAGTAACACTACTGGAATATAGATATTAGGTTTAAGGAACCAGATTTTCACCACTAGATTGTCTGAGATACATGTTTATAAGATATCAGGTTCTCTCACAGTTGTGAACTCAGTTCCTGGGTTGTATAGTCCTACTCTTGTTCAATGGAAGAAACAGACACTAACACAAAGGTGAATAAGATTGGGGCATATTAAGACAAAACATCCACAAAGCATTGAAATTGAAGTGAATAAAAGGTTTGGGTTCGAAATTCCTTACAGTTGCATTGGTCAGGGGTCAACTCACTGAATATCAGGGCCTTTGAAAGTCAATAGGCTTCTAACTTCAATACATGGCCTGTTCAATTCAGCTGTCATTTTTGCCTGAATTGTACTCTTAAGGATTTCAGTGTTTATTATGAAGAGAATATGCATATTTATATATATATATATATATATATATATATATACATTTATTCTCTATTTTAGTATATATATATATATATATATATATATATATATATATATATATATATGAGAGAGAGAAGTTGTATGTTTGTGTGCATATACATAAATATATATATATATATATATATATATATATATATATATATAGGGAAGAGTATATGTTCATATTCGCACATAGTGTGTATATGCATATATGTGAGTTTGTGGGTATGAGCTTTGAAATATTCTGACAAAGTGTTTAGGCTACTGCACAAAGCTAGGTCAGCTAAACATTTATGTATTTTAGAAGCTGTTCATATCAAGCATCACTGACCGAATTTGTGCAGGCAGAAGAAGATCTTTCTTTGTTCTTTGTGTCTTGTCGGTGGGTTGTGAGTACAATTTTTTCTTTGTAGGACCTTATATATATATATATATATATATAGACTTTTTTTTTTGCTTTTAGTAATAAATTTATTTTCGTTGTTGGCTCCTTATTTACCACCAATGCACTTTTTCAGTTTCGCCATTTATGATTATTCTTTACCAACAAATATTTCTGAAAAAGTGCTGGACAAAAAAGGTTCCTTTTAAAGAAAAAGAATACATTATGTCATTTTTAAAATAATATATATATATATATATATATATATATATATATATATATATATATATATATAATAGCTGACCACTTGCATTCTATTAGGGCAGCTAGTCAATCCCTATTGCAGACGCTCGTTCAGGCACATTTGTGCTTGGTCAGCACCTACAGAACTCACCCACCTGTGGTTTATACTGCAACTATAGTTACAGTTTCTGGGAGAAACAAGGCCAGCATGCTCCATCCCTCAGCCACGATGACTTGTGGCTTCATGCCAACACAGCTATCGACTGCCTCCAAGAATCCCATCTACCCAATTTCACTCACAGGTCTTGGTTCACACTGGGGTCAACCACAATCCAGTCTGATAACATCAGAAAGTTGCCTTCCTGACAAATCGACCATAGTAAGACTCAAACCCGGGTCTCAGTCAGAAAGTGAATGTTCTAACCACTCGACTATATACCCATTATATTTATATATATATATATCAGTTACTTATGTGTCATGTGTGATAAATGCTTAGGTGATCATGTGTCTTTCGATACATGACTGATGAGTCAGATTTTTTTCCCACAGTAGGTTGCCATTTCTTTCTGCAGTAGACCAGTTGCCATCCAAGGTTATAGAACCTGGTCTGTCCTGCCATTTACCCATAGCTGGTGAGTGATGAATAGGATTTATACCTTTCCCAAGTGCATTAGCACGTAAATGAATATAATGGATTGAACTGGAATTCGAACTCGGCTCTCTGATTCCTCAATCCAAGCCGCTATCCATATATATGTGAATAAACCTAATCTTAACCATGGTGTTTTATCAAGGTAAATCCAAGGATTTTATTTTGTAACAATTATTTATATACGAGAGCAAAAATGTCATTAGTTATTCAAAATCTTTAAATTTAAGAATGCCTTATTATTGATCAGGTTAACCAAAAAGTCTAGACAAGCTATGGAGGACATGAAGTGGTACAATTTAATGTCTAATAAATTAAAGTGAGTCAATAATATTCTTGAAATCTTTTTTTTTAATGCAAATTAGGATTTAAATTATTTTAGTTTTAGCTTAATTTATGTGTAATATATTTTAAATAACATCCCCCAGAGCATTGGCAAAGATATGTTTTCCTTTATTCATATTGTTCTTTTACAGATATTTGAAATTTTACAAAAGTTTGTTTCATGGCCTGAAGATTGCGCTCAAGCAGGAGACAGACTTTCACCACTTGGTGTTGACCTCAGTATCCACTTTCATATTTACATACACTCTATCCCTGATATTGACCACTTTCACCCATGAATATAGCATTTTGTTGTTTGGTATCACAAACAAAGGTTTTTGGATGGTTTACCATTAAAGCCCGTGAGATGTTGAATTGCAGGTTTTCTAAATATTTTAAACAATGTTTCTTATCAAATTGTGAAATGGAAGTTGTTTTGAATAGCTACTCTTCTAGATCTTTCACATTAATGCAGGTATCCCCAGGGCTCTATCGTTAGACCTACGTTATTCATAATTTTCATCAACCTTCCCAATGTCATCAGTTCTTATCTTTGCTAATGACAAGAATTTACTCCTGTCTTAATACTAAATCTGATTAGTTTGATAAGGTCAATTTGACAGCTGATCTAAAAAAATGACCTTCAACCTGTTAACTGGGGCAAGAAATGGCCTGTTAATTTTAACGCCTTGAAAACAAAACATCTCTCTTTTAATTGTCTTAAAGAACCATTTTAACTTCTATCAGCATGGCTGATGTTAATCTCCAGGAGTTATGTCTTCCTGGGCTAATGTTTTCCACTGACATGAAGTGGAGTGATTATATTGAATCAATTGCTTGGTCTGCTACAAGGAAAGGTGGTTCACTCTGCAGTGCAAGACAATTTTTTCTTGCTAAAATCTATCTTACATATTTATAAGTCTACCATTTGACCATGCTTTGAATATTGCTGCTGCATCTGGTCTGGTGCTTCTGCTATGTATTTAAAGATTCTTGATGAAATCTAATGCAATGCTGCATTCTGGGAGAATATACTTTGGTCAGATGAGATGAAAGTAGAAATTTTGGAGGATAATGACTAATAATATGTGTTTAGATCTGTCAAGTTGAAGCTTTAAGTTCAAAGAATCCCTACAAAAATATATCAAGGATCGTTCTTTAAGGATTTTGCTCTTAAAAATGGACAGGAACTTTGGTTAATGGTATAATGAAAGAAGAAGATTATTGTGAAAACTTGAAAATGAAGCATGCTTGGAGATTTCTCTCTGCTAATAATTCAAAAATATTTTTTCTAAATTAGTTCGGAAATATCTTCAGGAGAAAAATCCCATTAAAAAATTATGAGATAAATTGAAAAGACAAGTAGAAGCAAGAAAAGTAAATAATCCGAATTCTGATGAATAAAATGCACAGTAGAATTAGACTGGAAATAGGACAAGAACAGTGTAGGTTTGTTAAAGTTACTGGAACAAGGAATGCAAAATTTATGCTCAGAATAATATCAGAAAGAGCTATACAAATGCAAAAGGTTATATACCTATGTTCTATAGATTATGCAAAAGTATTTGACAAATTACATCATAAAGAACTATAATAAGAGGCTAAGAACTGGGAGGATTTGGCTCGATATTTTTCTATGAAATTTTAAGTTAATTGGATGTCTGAATAATAGTTTGATAGTCGTGACACTATTGATATTTTTTGCCCATTTTATTTTAATCTTATGAAAAAAAAGGTTTTATTCAAATCTATAAAAATAAACTTAATTGATTTTTTGTTACTAACTAATGAAAAAGTATAAACATGTTTAAATGTTTAACCAAAAAGGTTTGAAAAAATTTAAACGTGTCTAGTTAGTTTTTCATTAGTTTCATTTGTCAATTATAATAGTGTGTATTATTTTACTTTGAAGAAATGTATTGTCAAATTAAACCTCAATTTTCAAAATCTTACGAAATTTTGATGAAAGAATTTTTTTATCATTTCATTATTGATGGCTGAACTCTTGGAGAAGTTTCAGAATACAGGCTAAGTTTTCTCACCGCCTACCATAAATGGCGCAAATTCATGACATGATCAGGTGAAAGAGACACTAGTAAGAGACGCTAAAAACAATCAATGTAAATTAATTGTGGATTAGCTCATTTGTCAAACGTTTAACTAGCAAAAAGTTCAAAGCCTAGCTTACCACTAAAAATCCCTAATTGACCCTAATTTTTTTGTCATCAGAAAAAAAAAAAGTCCTGTCTGTCATGCATTAGCACTGTTTTTATTTTTTAACAAAATTCAGTTTGTCAGAGATGTTTTTTTCATGTGTAATCTTTGTGAAACTTTTTTTCAATGGAGATGCTTTGGCGATTAATATGGAAATGTTTGTGACTTAAAACATTTGTGAGTAAAATTTAGTCATGAAAATATTGGTGGTTATTACAAAAAGAATAACATTTTTCTAGATTTTTTAAAATAAAAAAAAATCTATTCATTATAAAAGTAAATAATGAATATATAATGAAACTTTCATTTAATTTGTATAATTCCCTAAATTTTGGTAATTTAAAAAAAGCGCTGCCCTTTTCCCCAATTTTTCTTTGAGGGTTTATGGTCCCCAGGTTGGGAAATTTTGAAATTGACATGTAGTAGAAAAAGAGAACCCATATCAAAGTTTAGTGGGAGGAGAGCAAGACCCTAGTCCTAGCTCTGTGTACAGGTATATAAGAAATAGCTTTAGGTATGTATATATATGTACAAGAAAAATTAAATTAAAAATTTAATCGTAATACCTTGTCAGTCATCTTTAATGTATAATGAAACTTGTATAAAAGAAGGATTGTTGCCCAAATACACACATGCACACACACACACACACACATACACACACAGAGAATAAGGCAGAGAGGATGGATGTTTTTGAAAAATTCACAATGTTGTGATGATCATCATCACATACATATATACATACTTACACAAATTCAAATTATACAACAACAAGCATTCATTGGATAATAAATCAATGGACAATTTATAAATCGCAATTATGCAACAATTTTATAATCACTATATTTTCATGTAGTTGATTTCATGCACTTTTGGGAGAATCAGATCCCAGAAGCTTTCTTGAGTCTCCCCAAAGCTCGCTTGCTGATTGGTCAATGCCAACCAATCAGATTGTCTGCACATGAAGAATGATTCTTGCCATGCAGCTCTTCAAAGCCGATGATCACCTATATAAGTAAGAAATATTAGATAATTAGTGAGAATTCAGCTGCTAAACAAATCCACGACAGTTGAAACCATGCGCCAATCTTCTCACTCACACCACCACTTACATGCTGAATATTCCTTACACTCACATAATCTTTTCCTTACACAGCAAAACTGTTGAAACCATTTATTACCAGAAACTATCATGACCTTCTTTCTTTCAGTGAACTTTGGAACACCATTAATAGTTAAAGAGAGACAACTCTTGTTTTACTCAATGCATGTCTTTCTTTCACATTCTTGTTTGTACATCTTGTTAAATACAAATTTTATGTGTCATGATGTCTTTGGCTTATCCTCTTTTTCTTCATGTAAGTTTGGTTTCCTAATCTAAATTAAATTAATGTGGTGAAGTCCACCACAACGTCATTAATTTTAGCTTCAAAAATTTTTTATTAATATCCATGTGTTCACATTGGATAGAGCATTTGACAAAATCAAGTATGGAAAACAATATGGTATCCATTTTCACTGACGCATTTCTAAAGGCGTTCTTGGAATTTGGCTTCCACTCTTTCTAGTGTTGCTTTGCCGATATGGACAACCTCCATGTGAATTGCTGTCTTCAAATTGTACGGAACTTATGTGCATACTCACGTGCCTTGAGATTTCCCCACAAGAAATAATCACACATGGACAAATCAGGGGACCAAGGGGCCATGCATTGTCAGCAAACCTGGAACTGAGACAGTCACCATAAAGAAGACGAAGAACATCTGTTGATGGTCTGTCTGTGGGCCATTGTTCCATCCTGCTGAAGCCACACATGTCAGATTGGAATATGTTTTCATTGTAATTCAAGCACAAAGTTGTTTATCATCTTGATGTAATGCTCACAGTTCACAATAACAGAATTTCCATTATGTTCTTCAAAAAAGTAAGGACCAATGCCACCAGCTTTAGCAACAGTACACCAAACAGTCACTCTTGAGCTGAGTAGGCGTTCTTGGAAGTTGGCCTCCACTCTTTCCAGCATTGCTCTGTCGATTTGGGCAACTTCCATACGAATAGCTTCCTTCAAATCATTTAAGGAGCCAAATAAAGACTTCTGTCCATTGACCATGTCATTGAGATGAAAATGAGCTTCATCACACATTAACAAAATGAGTTTGTCATTTGCCTCAAAAATTGCTTCCATCTGACGTGCAATCTTAAATTGCTGTGCATAGACCCCTGGTCTCAAGTGTCACCCAATGAGCAATTTGTAGGGGTGGAAATGCAGTTCTTCATGCAAAATACACATTACTGAAGAATTATTGATGTTCAGTAGCATGCCTCCAAGCATTCCACATTTTCTGGGGTACATACCATTCATGGGGTCCCACTAGTTTGCTATTCATTAGTGTATCTCATGTACAAAGTCTATGGACCAATGTAATATTGTGTTATGAGTTGGAACAGGCCTGATTTTGATGAATGTTCAATTGCCAATGAAACTCATGCTGAACTGCTGTGACAAACTTGTTATTCTTCACAAAATCGTCATAGGTGAACACGCAGTGCCCTACTCTCCACAGCACAATGGCTTCAACTGAAAAGAAAAAAAATGCTAAGACATCATAGATTGAATGGTACCTGTCAGACATATGTCCCTCCCACTGTAAAAGTCATTTAAAAAAGGTCTGTCCACTCTTCCTCACCCTTTATATATATATTGTAATAAAAAAATATTGTAATAACCATCTTTTACCACCACCCGATGAGATGCGTTGATATGCATAAAACATGAATGCATTTATGTAGTGGTTACATATGTCCAAATGTATTATCCTATAATAAAGAATTATCACTCTACTGTTGTAGTGAGCCCTATTTTTAAATTAATGTCATGAACATTTGAATTTATATTTGATTTGTTCTCATTTCATTTAGTTATATATATCTTAATTTCTCTAGTGAATGCCCTCTTAGATATAAAACAGGTGTTATTAAAAATTTCCACATGAGAGCGCATGAGAATTCATCCTCTTGCATGCTTTTCTTTAAAGAATTAAATAACATAAAACAAACACTTAGTAATAACAGATTTCCTAATCAATTGTTGGATTTCCATATTAGGCTTTTTCTGCCTAAGGTAGCTAATAGCAACGACGAGAATAGAAACATAAACAATAATATTAATATTTTTTATAAAAATCAAGTGAACATAAATTACAAACAAGTAATGAATGAAAGTAGAATTAAGAACATTATAACCAAATACGCAACAGCAGTTGACAAAAATTAGACTAATTATTTATTACAAAAATTCAAAACCACCAAACTTATAGTCAAAAACAATAATTCACCTCCGAGAACAAAATTAAATAAGGCAAATATTATTTATGAATTTAAATGTTCTTTAAATAATTGTATTCCTGATCAATCAAAATTTGTAAATAATTAGGTAGGCTACACTGCAATTTGTTTGACACAAAAACTCGCACTACACCTTTCTGACCATAGCTCAATTAGGTCTCAATTAAATTTAAATACTCATGGAGACCTACCGGACCCTATTTGTAACATACTTGTTGACAACACAAATATAATAGCATCATCTACATGCAAAAAAAGGCTAAAAATAATGGAAGCCTTATTAATAAAAACAAAAAAACCAACACTCAATATCAACTCTGAACATGGACACAATATCTTGACGATGTTTTGAAAATGAAAACATTATATAAATACATACATACAACAATCTATTTCTTGTTAACAGTTAATATATTTCAAGCTTGAAGATGGCTAAATGTATAGCTGAAAGCACTCTGAAAGAAAAAAAAAATTGAACAGTTTTTATATAATTCATCCTCTGAAAAGAAAAAATTATAAGATTACATGAGAAATTGTATAAAAAACAAAATCAAAACATTTTGTCTGTCATATTCAATGAAACATGCATGAAAGAAGAATTGCTGCCTAAATACACACACACACACACACACACACACATACACACATGCACACATAAGGACACACAATTGAGGATTGTGAAAATTTTAGAAAATAAAAATATTCATTAAAAAAATATGTACTCAGATCAAAGTTAAATGCTAAAAGATTTCAAAAGAATTTAAACAATAATACTTAATACCTGAAAAAGGTTGATTCCAATTTTATGCTGAACTTTTGTACCCAATTACATCAATAAAGACAATCAGTTACAACATCAAATACAAATCTTTTATAAGTTTAGTTTATTTGTATTAATGGCAGATTTCCTAAAATAACTATGTGTGGCAAATCGTAATTTCCTTCCAAGTCTTTGGTTGTAGCCAAAGGAATTCATATTTGTCAAGGTGTCTGATAATACAGACTCAGATTTTTTTTTTATTGGGACATAGAGATTGTGAAAATTAAATTTAGGAAAGCAATTCTGCAAAATTATTTCTCATTATAAAACCATACCAGACTAAAATGCAGCACTTTCAACAAATTAGTCACTTGAAAAAAGTCGATGAATTGAGACAAGCATCATTTATCAAAATGAAAGAGAATTATGGTAGCTCATTCACTTCAATGATAAGTTGTCTCCCCTTATAACTAGCTAGAATTATCTCTTTGCTCTATTTTTTTGTCTCTGATTGGCTTCCTCACTTTATAAAATTGAATTTATCTTTTTTATTTTCTCTCATTCAATATGGATGGGCAGGTAGTGTAATGGATAGTGACTCAGAATGAGAAGTTGAAGAGCCAGGTTCAAATTTCATTCAGTTTTGTTACACATGCTTATGTGCAAATATCCTTGAAAAAGGTATGAAACCTTCTCTTCCTCCTAGCTATAGGTTAAATAGTAAAACTTGTATCTGTAAAAGTCATTATTATTCTCAAAAAATACATTATTCACTTGGAAAAAAAAAAATTCTTACAGTCTAATATATATTTTGACTTGAAATAACTGACAAAGGGCTGATAGACCATAAAAATAAATCAGTCAGTCAACATATTCTCATTTAATTGGAAATAAAGTCTACAAAACAGGTAAGTGAAGTTGGTTGCCAAGGCAATTCTAAGAGATCTAGATGTCTTACCATGATTTATTGTTAATGGGCACAATGTTACCAAAGTAAAATATTCAGATGACACCATGTTGATTGCAGATGCAGAAAGAGAACTGCAGGAACTCCTTGACAAGGCATTAAAGGAAAGTAAGAAGAAAGGACTAACCATCAATTGAAAAAGATAAAATGTATAGTGGAACACCCCAGATACCATCTACAAATTCAGTGTCACTGGACAAGATGTTAAAATTATGCAAGTATAGAAATTTAAATATCTGGGAAGTGTTTAACAGAGAACAGAAAATGTGACACTGAAATCTGAAGGTACTTTGGAGGAGGGAAATATGCTTTTCTAAAGCTAAACAAAATAAGAGGAAACAGGAAAATGCTATTAGAAACAAAGTGCTGAACTGCTGTGTAATATCAATCATCTGATATAAGAGTGAAGACTGAACAATTTCCTTACAGATGAAGAGGAAACAGGAGGAAAAAGACGTGTTTTTACAGGTGGATGCTGAGAATATCATGGATGGATTATGTGAGCAGAAAGGAAGTTTTAAGGAAAAATGAAACAAGAAGGACATTTAGGATCAGAAAGAAAGTTGAAATCTTTCAGATACATAATACTGAAAGAAAGCTTGGAACATTTGACACTCACAGGAGATGTGGATGTCAAGAGGGGTAGAGCATAACCTATCAAATGAGCTTGTGTAAATAGCTGATAGAACAAGGAATAAGAAGCACTATGAAAGATAGGAAATTTTTGACTAGTATGATTGCCCACATCCAGAAGGGACACAATACAAATGAAGCCCTATTATTCTCTTAGCACTTTTTTGTAAAGTACTCAAAACTCTAGTCGATGCTGAATTGGTTAAGCATCTTACTTCCAACCTCCTTTCAAAGAAGCATCATGGTTCCTGTTCCACCAGGTCTACAGAAAATGTGTTAACTGCCATACCTGAATTTGTCTATCAGTATTTAAATACGAACAAGGAAACTCAGGTTGTAGCTCCAGATATCAGGATTTGGCATGTTGGCCTTCTTTACAAGCTTAAGGGCTACAGTGTCACTGGATGAATATTTGGCTTAATCCATTCATTTCTAAAAAATCATGTAACAAAGTCATTTAGAACGGGCACATTTCTAGATCAATTCCTACTACTGCAGAGGTAGCCATGGCTCTATTCTTGGACCTATGCTATTTCTGATCTTCTTCAATGACCCTCACCGATATCATCAGTTCCCAGCTAGATATTTATGCAGATGACACAACTATTTACTCCTGTCTTAGTGACAGATCCAACAAAGTAAACCTGGCAACTACTCTCAAAAAAGACCTCCAATCAAGGTTTAACTGAAGCAAGAAATGGCTTGTAAATAGCTGATGCTAAACTCCAGGAGAGCAACACTTTGTACCTTCTTGGGCTCATGTTTTCACTAACATGAAATAGAGCAACTATATTGAATCAATTGCTATATCTAATGGTAGGAAAATTGGTTCATTGTGTTGTGTCTGATAATTTTTCATGTCAGAAGCCATCTTGCACCTTTATAAATCTATCATTTGTTTGTGCATTGAATACTGCTGCCATATCTGGTCTGATGTTCCTGCTGTATATCTGGAGATTCTTGAGAAAATTCAAAGAAGGGTCTGTAATGTAATCAATCCTGACCTGGCATCTCAACTTCAGTTACTTTTTCATCAACTCAACATCGCTTCCCTCTTTTTTCTACAAGTATTTTCATGCTACCTGCTCTGATGAGCTTTCTCCTTATTGATTTGACTGCATGAATTTAAGCATTGCTACTAGATTGGCAACTAGTTCTCACTGTTTTACTGTTGAACTAGCTAGATGCAGTCGTCTCTTTTAACAGTTACTTTTCTTGTGCATTCTGCTTCCTTGCCACCTGTAATCTTCAAAAATTGAAATGCAACATCAATTACTATGTTCTGTCTTCCTGAACCTTTTCTTTTATTATCCTTTCTTCACTTCTCACTAAAGTGTTCTCGTTCTCTTTCACTACCTGTAACCGTGTGTGTTTTAGTGGCATTATTGCCTTGCTTAGGGTGAAATAATTAAAAAAAAAAAAAAAAAACCCAAAAAACCCTAGACTTTTATCCACATAACTCTGCATAGCTGCATCACTCATCACTTCAAATAATTCTCAAACTTCCATCTTTACTCTAGATTATTCTAATCTTACTTGATCTCTCTGCTTCTCAGTGTGAATGCAGAAAGACTACTTTGAAATATCCTAAGCTGTCAGAATTAATCTATATTTCCTTTCAAATCAGGCTTCCGTATCTGGAGGTGAGCTCAAGTAAATAAACATTTTATATATATAGATAGTTGAAAGCTTACATCAAGCAAAGTAAAAAAAAAAGTATAAAAATGAAATTATTTCTGAGCAACATTGTTTTTTTTTTTTGTTTTGAAGTCATTGCAACTTCTATGACAAAATTCCCACCGATGTAATGGCCTGGCTAACCTGATTCTGCTTTGGGGGTCTCATATATAGTCCTTTTTTAAATTTATTCACAAGTGCAAAGACTTACAAAATATCAAGGAATGAAAGCATAAAACAGATCATAAATAAAAAAAAAATAACTTCTTCAAGGTTTTATTGTAGACTAAAAATAAGAAAAATAATTAATTGATATACGAAGATTGCCGCCTGATAAATTTACCATTTTGAATTTTAAAAAAGTGATGGTTGGTTGCTCATTTCTGAGTTTGGCTATAAATAATCCATTAAGGGTTGATAATTCATAAAAAAAATCAATTTCTGTGTATGCCGATCTACTAGGGCAGTTATCTCATTCCTGTTGCAGAGGCATGTTCAGGTACATTCGTATTTCTTCAATCTGTGGTTTATACTTTTATTTTTGAACTTCTAGTCAGGCTGAGAACTTTTCAGCACCTCTTCATGAAAGAAAGGGAAGCAGAAATATGACAATGAAGACTATGAAGAAATTTTAGTTTCTTAGAAAAGCAGAAAAGTATCAACATTAATGACAATAAGCAGGACAACAATTATTCTTCAAGAACCTGGAGCATGACTAAGGGACGTTGATAAATTATGTCTTATACAACTCTTCTGCAGACAATGTATAAGTCTCATTCATTTTTAATATAAGTAACCATCCAGTGCTGAAATTAATCTCTTTTCTATTTCATTCATTTTTTTTCTTAAGATAAAATAAAATATCTATTTTACATTCTATGTGCCAAGTCCTTTCGGGTTGTGAACAATTATGGATCTTCCTATTCCTTGTAGCCTTTAGAAATATTTCTATCTACCATCCCTCCCAATCCTTATTCTGCCATCCATTTACACAAGCTTTTTAGATAGGTTTACTAGTTGTTTGTCTCTCTCTAACTCTAGCCTCCTTCAATATGTTCTGAAAGTGCCATATTTTCCAAGCTATCTTTCCTTATTACGTATCCCAAAAATTTAAAATCTCTAATTCTAAGCATCCTTTTTGTTTCAATTTTCCTTAAAACTTCCGTTCTACTCCACCCATAGTATTCTCAGCATCCTTCTGTAGAGCAACATCTTTGTTGCCTCAAGTCTCTTCATCTGAAGAAATTGTCCAGCATTCACTGCCATATAGAAAGAGTGATATTAATCATCAGTTCAGAACTCTTTTCTTGGTTTCTAATGAAATTTTCTTAATACTTTGCATAGGTTTTGGGAGGCATCTTTTGCAATTCCAACATGCATTTAGATTTTGGTGTCAGATTTTCTTTCATTTGTTAAAACACTTCCCAGATATTTAAATTTCTGTATTTGCTTGATTTTGACATCTCAAAATTGAAGCTTGCATCTTTGGACTGACGACCATATATTCTATCTTCTTACGATTGATAGTTAATCCTTTACTCCCACTTTCCTTTCCTATCCTTGTCTAGCAGTTTATGCCGTTGTCTTTCTCTGTTTGCCATCAAAATGTAAAAAATTATTATTCTACATCAGTGTTTCTCAACCTTTTTAAGCAATGGCACGCCTAAGAACAGATGAAAATAGCACACTTAATAAAATTTTTAAATGTTATGAAATAAAATCATAGATTTTTTTAAAATACGCACACAAATATGAACTTAGTTTATTTCAATGTTTCTATTCAACTATTTGTGCAGCTTATTTAGTGTGAAACCTGCGCCTGACATTTTTTTTTTGCAATTTCTTCAATATAACATGACAATATTTCATGGCACACTGAAGAACATTTTGCAGCACACTAGCATACCACAGCATGACAGTTGAGAACCAATGTTGTATATTAATATTAGAAGAAATATATATCTTTTACCTATATCAGATAGTTCGTAAATATGTATAGTTTATTTTGAATCAATTAAAACGTGTTTGGAAACTAAGTAAAGTCTTGGCTAAAAATGAAATTACTTTCACATAAAACAACATAGAAAACAAAAGAAATATGCTCACAATCTTTATTATGAAAAACCCAAGGATAATTACTAAGGTATTAGCCAAAAGCAGTGACGATGATAAACATTATTGGTCAACACAGCCTTAAAAAAAATAAAAATTATAAGAACATAAAAATAAATAAAATCTTACAAAATATTTCTTATTCAACTAAATTTGAAATGATTTAAATGTGAAATGAATTTTGGCAATAAAATAATCAATTTCACCCCATGCAAGGTCGGAATACTACTAGTACGCAGGGGGTTACAGAGACTGAAGGTGAGAAAAAAGGCTGGATATAGTGGGGATTGAACAAAAGATAAAAGCTGAATGTAGTTCAAGAAGATAGAAGATGGTGATTGACATTGCATTTAAATTTTTGAAGATTGTAGTTTTCAGGGAAGCAAGTAAATAGAAGAGAGTTCTACAGATGAGAAGTTTGAGAAAAGAAACTGTTGGAGTAGAAGTGGTGGTTATATTTAACTATTTCAACAGTAAATGGGTGAGACCTAGATACCAATCTAGTAGCACACTTAAGTTCATGTAGTCAGGGCACCAGGGAAAAAAGCTTAGCAAAGCAGGTGTCATGAAAATATTTGTAGAAAAGGCAGAGGGCAGCCATGTCATGTCAGTGAAAAAGTGACTCAGGTTGAGATGCCAAGTCAGGATCGATTACATTGCAGATCCTTCTCTGGACTTTGTCAAGAATCTCGAGATAATAGCAGGATCATTAGACCAGATATGGCAGCAGTATTCAATGCACAGGTGAATGGTAGATTTGTAAATGTAAAAGATGGATTCTGACAAGAAAAAACCTTTTGGCACAACATAGTGACCCAACTTTCCTTGCAAGTAGATGCATCAATAAATAAAAGAAGGGTTGTTGCCCAAGTATGCAATAATTATTTAAAATGTATACATAGATATTCAAATTAGTTATACAGATAAATGAAATCTTGCCTTTTTTTCTATCTCATTGTTCATGCAATGTGGCCTGCATATATTTCTATTATAAATTCCAGACTGTGAGTCCAAACTGAGTGAACACCCTGGGAGATCCGAGCACATGAAAGCTTGAAGAAGAGAGTTTTAAGTTGGCTCTGATAGATGGAATGTTTATCTGCCAAAAATCTATTCATGCTGCTAGTCAGAGTCAGAATTAATCAGCATATTCAAGATTTCTTAACATGGCACCAAAGAAAGATATAATCACAATATTAAATCTTCACTGTGTTTTCGGTAAAGTTATTTTTGACTCTGTTCGTATTGAAATTTAATTTAATAAAATTTGTTCTCTCGGTCACTAAGAATGTGTTGAAACTAAAAATCTATAAAAAATTTTATTCAATGTCACTCCACCAATGTAAAGTGAAGGAAGCATGGATCTCAGTTTTCAATTTAATCTAATCTAAAACTCTAAATTGTACAAGTGTTTTTGTACTGAGACAGGCAAGCTCAGTGCAACAAAAGAACGGAAAAAAAGAAATGAAACAATCTAGGCAGTGAAAGCCATTTTTGGTGTTTAATGGATAATATGTTCATCTGAAATGTTGACAACAACAATTTTGATTTGAAAATAATGCTTAACTTTTTTTCTCTTATCTTTTGTTTTCATTTGTAGTCTCATATTTAAAAGTTGAAAATGTTTTATTAAATGTGGTGAGATGAGTTTGTTCTACAGAAAGTTATATAGAAATACTGACAATAAAATTAGAAAGAGTAAAAAGAGAAAATATTCTGGAAAGATTATGAAGTTGGTTTGGTTTGGTTTATGTTGTTTTATGGCATATCAACCTCAATGGGTTATTTAATGCTAACAAGATTTTTAGGGTATGTTCGTATGAATTGAATATGTATTCTGTGTAAGAAATCAGTTTGTAGATCAGGCTTGGTTTATTGTGTTTTACGGCATGTCACCTTCAATGGTTATTTTATGCCAACCAGATTTTTAGGATAGGTTTGTATGAATAGAATATGTATTCTTTCTAGAAAATCAGTTAGTAGATCAGATTTCATTGATGTATTTTTGAAAACAGGTTTTTTTTTTATCAAGGGTCAAATGTATTCCTGGTAATCCTGTTTTTCAAAAATGTATTGCTGGTAATAGTTTTACTATAAAAATCTATTTTTATGCCTTCATAGTGTTTTGAACCCAGTTTGGGGGTTAACTATTTTCCCATAGCGGGGACCCTAACAGGTGCTACCACCCCGGGTTAGGGTGTATCTGGGAACAACAGCAATTAAGAATTCATTCCACACTCCTCAAAATCTCCTGATCAGAGGCATTGCTGCCAGATGTAGTTTATCATCATACCCGGGATGTTATGAAGTTGGTTTCAAGATGGCATAAGATAGCCACAAAAAATAGTAAAGTCTACAATAAAAATGTAAAAAAATCTTTTTACTTAAACTGAATCAGTTTTTTGGCTAACCCAATAATTAAAACAATATCAATTTTTTTTTTCCAAGTCAGTAATTCCTAGATGAGAATTTTGAAAAAGAGAGAGCAAACGTCAAGAATTAGAGAAAGAAATTAAAAAGAAAGAAGCAAACATTTTGATTTTAGGAACTAATAAGGGGGAAATGATCAAGGTCATGAATATTGTAATTTCTTTAAAAAGCTGCTTTACATTACAACCGAATGCATCTTTTTAAAGAAATTACAATGACAATGATCTGGAATTTTTTGTTAAACTTGTGAATAATTGCACTGAAATCATTTTGGATGCCATGTGATTAATACAGAAGTTATTTTACAAGCAAACAAAAAAGAGGTGTGTCTATCAAAGGATCGAAATTACATTCGAGTAAAGAGACACACAAAAATTAAAGTTATTTTCTAGACCCTTAAAAAATTATGATTAATTTAAAACTATCTTTTTTTCTGCTAAAACAACTGATGCTTTTTTTTTTGGTGGAGTAGGGGAATATAACTTACACTTTATTAACCTTAAATGTTTCCCTCAATGGTTTATGTGACATTTTTGTTTGGCTCTTATAGTGAAATGCAGTCAGTCATAGAAAGGCGAAAACAGCTTTAATAGACAATGAACAAAACTAACATTTTATTTTATTAATGTTATTCAATCACACCTTCGGTCATTTAGCTGCCTGGGTAACAGCAGTCAAGGCAAGAAAGAGAAGGGGCAGAAAAGTCAGTTTTTCCTTTCCGTTGCTTTATTATGATACAAATTAGTTTCTCTTATTTCTAACCCTTTCTTATATTAATGTGAGAAAAAAAAGATCTGCTGTATTATTCTGTAGTTCTTTTCATATATGGAATCAAAGAAGTAAGTTTAATGTAGTTGGACAAAAGAGAAGTAGTTATGGTGACAATAAAGTGGATATCAATTTTCTCCTTTCTCTTTAGTCTTTAATTACACCATGTAACAAGATTTTTGTCCTTGGCTAGCAACTGTTATTTCCTGTTTGCTCACACCTAGAAGTCCCTGGTGCTGTTCCTATTGATCTATGGATGTGGAAGCTGGACTCTGATAGCAGAAACAAGCAAGAGTGTCCAAACATTTGAAATGAAATGTTTCAGATTCCTTCTCAGGATCTCCTCCTGGAGAGAACACAAAACAAATGACAGGACCAAGTAAATGGCAGACCTCCAGGAACTCTTCTTGCTTCTTGGCAACAAGTAAAGAGGAGAAAGGCTTGGACATGTCATATACCACAATACTCTATCCATAAGGATAGGCAGTCCATTTTTGACACATTCAAGCCCTATGAGGAATCATCATTGGATCTGACATATTCAAATCTTGCTGAAGGATGCATATTTTTCTAACAAGATTTCTCGAAATATTCATGCCAGTAGATGTAATTGGATAAAAAATACTGTTTAAAATATGAGTATCCATAAAAAATGTTTAAACAAAATAAAATAATATGTTAATATGTTGGATGCATTTCCTAATATATATATATATATATATATATATATATATATATATATATATATATATATATATATGAAAATTTCTCAGAGTTAATCTGTAGAAAAGACAATATTTATAAATATAAATGACAATAGGAAAACTGTAGTTATTGCTGACGTGGTTTCGTCAAATGTGGACTTTCTCAAAGCAAAAAATGAAATGAATTTAATTAAAGAACGTAACTAATAATAACAAAAAACAGAATGTTCCAAGCAACTGGAAGAATGTAGAGAACGCTATTTTCATATTGTTAACTGAAAATAACATTAGTTATTGTCACATGTGGAGAATATTGTCATTATAACTGTGTTGACGGATTCAACCATTTTCTTTTGATTTTATGATATTGTTGTGTACGTTTGTTTGAGAGAGCAGTAATTTTGTTAAGAAAGGAAAAAACCTGGGCATAGATTAATATTTGGGTAATATTCTATTGTGGCACTCTCTAGAATTTTCCTTCTGAGTGAGTTATTTTCTTTTTTTATGAGTGTAGCATTTTTAAAATCAAAATTATGGTTGAATTTATATATATATAAAGTGGACACTGAGGTCAATGCTGAGTGGCTTGAATGCAATCTTCAAGTGATGTGCATTGGCTTGGCTATTCATATATGCTTTTCAATGGTTCATTATGGGTAACAAGGTCTATTGTATTATCTTAATGTTTATTGGGTAGGTTTTAACATTAGCTTCAAACTATTCTAGAGTAGAAATAACTGTGGATTACAAATGCACTTATTTGTAGCTATTTTAAAATGTTCTTTCTTATTTTTTTAATTTTTATTGATTACTTTGTTAGTTTTTGTTGCTGATTATTATTACATTTACTTGTGTTTATGCGTGCATTTGTAGTTTATTAATTTGTTTATTATTTACTTAAATAATAAGTAAAAAGTTAACAAACAACAATGTAAAATAACTGTATTTGGATTCACAATTATTTTTACTCAATCATATCTAGAATGATTTGAAATATAACCATTAACGTCTACACAATAACCAGTAAGTTAAGACAATAGGACTTTGCACCACTGGACAAAAATAGTTTTAAGCTATGCTATAATTATGGATAAAAATCAATAATTATAGCATAGCTTGATACCTTTTTTTTTTATCATATCTATCTATCCATATATATATATATATATATATATATATATATATATATATATATATATATATATATATATATATATATGCGCCAAAGTAAACAAACAGTAAGATATTTGTTGAGATCATATGCATTAAAAGTGCTCAATATCAAGTTGGAAGATCAGATTTGAAGAGCTGTTTAATTTTTAAAAGAATATGAATGTTGACCAGAACACTACCATGGTTTCAACCAATAAGGTCTCCTCAGGTGGTTTGTTCAGCAAATCAACCAAATGATGCTCAACAACTTAAGTATTTTCATTTGAAACCAGAAGTAGTGGGGGGGGGAGATGTAGCAAAAAAAAAAAAAAAATTTCCAACTTTAAAAGAAAGAGGAATATAAATTGGTTATAACAAAGAATAACAAAAGCCCAAACATTAAATAGAGTATGTTATGAAATCTAAAGAGTAACACAATAATCGGGAATACGTGTAGGCTATGCGAAGAAGAAAAACTAGCAATGCTTAAAGATAGAACTGAATTACTGAACAGGATGTCAGAGATTATGACCAAGTTCAGAAATGTGAAGAAATTCATTTTGGGGTTATTTAAACTCAGATAAAGTTGGAAATTTTTTTTTTTTTTTGCTACATCTCCCCCCCCCTACTTCCAGTTTCAAATGAAAGTACTTAAGTTGTTGAACTCTCTCTCTCTCTCTCTCTCTCTATATATATATATATATATATATATATATATATATATATATATATATATATAGATAGATAGATAGATATAGATAGATATAGATATAGATATAAAAAGAAAACTTATTTTAGCTGGACTGTTTCATCCTCTGATAGACTTTATCTAGATAAGTCCATCAAAGGATGAAACATGTTGACTAAGATAAGTTTTCCCTTTGTATTTATTCATATTTCCTCTTTACAGATATATATTTTAGTTATATATATTCTACCCACTAATTCAGATAAGAATATATCTAAACTCATTGTAAAATTTGTTGCTCACCATAACAAGATTGATTACAATTTTAACATAAAAAATGCTATTCTAATTAAAAAAGAAAATAATTCACTAAGATGAAAATGTCTAGAATGTGTTTTAATCGCAAGTTCAGCTGCAGTAAATTTGAGTTTAGGTTCTTACAATATTTTACCATTCTTAGCAGATCTTCTATTATCACAGTGGGGGGGGGGTTAATATAATAACAAAGATGATGGAAACAAAAAGAAAATGAATTTAAATGAAGTTGACTAGATAATATACCCAAAACACATAATAAAAATGTTCTGAACCTAAAATTCCCAGGGTCTCTCATTAATACACATGTATAGTTGCATCAGCTTCCAATGAAGTCCTAAGGAATGAATGATGTCTCACAAAATCTTTTTACATTTTGTTGTACATCATTCCTCCAAATATGATTAGTAAGGATAAATTCCAAGGAGGATATAAATCCACAGAGAGCTCAATGTAAGAACAGAGCAATATAATATTGAATACAGAATCCTTAAAATCCATCAGGTCAGGTAATTCATTTATTTAGTGGACCTCAAGTCCATCTTTTCAGACCAGTTTCCATTAAAGAAAAAACTGGTCTGAAAAGAGGAATGTATTCATTATTAATATATATATATATATATATATATATATATATATATATATATATGAAGAAAATATTTTTCTTCATACTGTCGGATCTATATCCATATATTTGCTTACATATATATATATATATATATATATATATACAGTGTGACCCGGATATAAGAGAAACCCCGGATATAAGAGAGATTTTCTATGGTCCCAAATTAGAGCCTGTGTTAATGTATATAAATTAGACCAAACCCGGATATAAGAGACTTCTTCTCCGGTCCCGACAACTCTTTTATATCCGGGTTACACTGTGTGCGTGTGTATATATATATATATATATATATATATATATATATATATATATATATATATATATATATATATATATAAAAGTGAACATTGACCCAGCTGTGACAGTTTGTTTCATGTCTGGCCTGAAAATTATTTTTAAGCTGCTAGGTTTTGAACTCGATGTCAACTTTTATATGTATATATGCTCTATCCCAGATATTGAGCAATTTAAATAAATAGCATAAAACTACATTTTTATCATACAGGGAATGATGGATAAATTGTCACCATTTTATATTTTTAATTTTGTGCATGCATATTGTTTTTTTATATTGTTGACTGCACAGTATAATAGGGTTAGATGGACACTTTATGAAAAAAGAGCACAATGACTCGATTCACGCTACAAGAAATTTGGAAATGCCATGTTGTTCTTGGCATTTCAGAATGCTTGGGTGTCAATCGGAAGACAGTGCTGAGGATTCAGCAAAAACTACAGGACTCAAAATTGATCACTGTATTTAAGTATTGCATTAATATTTAAGCTTACCTTTTAAAAGTTCAATAATAATTCTTCTGCTTAATTTAAAAACAATTATGTCCTCACTTTCTGTACAAAAAAATATTTTTATTTCATGGGTGACTTTTGCTGGATTCACAATTAATTTTGATTATTTCCAAATTTATTTCCAAGCTATAAAAATTGTTATTGTACAAAAAAATTTATCGTAAAAAATCACGTAAAAAATCGCTGAAAACAATCGCAGTAATGAAAACTTGGGAATCCAAACTTTCTGTAACATGAGCAATTGAAAGTTAGAGAGTTGTGTCCCTTTAATTGAAAAAGTGTGACACCGTGACATACTGGGATTTGCATTTATTATATATATACGTGTATGTGTGTGCGTGTGTGTTTGTGTGTGTGCATGAGCCGAAAATATGGATGAAATCTCATAGCATGCATGAAAATCTTTCTAAATTTATCCTCATTTGCTATTTACATATGTCATGTGAAATTTTGTGAATTGAATAATGCAGAGTTGTATGAATTTTAAAAATGAACACTCAGCATTATTCTACTTCCCTTCTATTAAGTTTGCTTTTCATTGGTTGTGTAAACATCATATGCATATCTTTTGATGTAAGTGTTTTTCTATGTATCAATTTTTAAATTCTGTTTTACTTTCTATAGCTGTCTTGTGCAAGGGGGTCAAGTACTCTTATGGATCAATCAGCACCAGTCACATGGTAACTGCAATATTTGGAAGGAAAAAAAAACAGAGCTGCAGTACATTTAAAAAAGAAGGCTTAGCAGAATTTTGACCAACTCTGTCTCACCTTAGAAAAGAAACTTGGTGGGACCTATTCTCAAGTTCTGATTAAATGGCACACAACACAGAAGTTGCAACTCATTGGTCACCTTTGAATTTCGATGCTATTCTGGACAATTTTTTGTATTAGCATATGCAACATGAAGCCTTTGTTTTTTCTTTCGGTATTTTATGGTGCTTATAGAGATGGAATTAATTGCACTTTCAAAGGATCAGTCAGTTCTTAGAGTTGTCTTTAGCAGAAGAATAACTGGGAGCAGTAACAATTTCACTGGTTGTGTAGATGAAATGTGTTTATTTTAAGGTATAAATTTGTATGTATATATGTGTGTGTATATATGTACTATACAACCAATGAATAAAAAACAACATAGAAATTAAAAATTGAAAGAGCTCTGTATTATTCCTCTTCAAAAATCTTCTGTAAAAGTTAATAAATAGTGAAATGTTAAATTTATAAAGGTTTTCCTACTTGTTCCTTATTTAAACATATATATATATATATATATATATATATATATATATATATATATATATATATATATAAATATATATATATATATATGTATAATTTTTTTTCAAAAGGGTTGTTTGAATGAGTACATTGTATTAAAATATAATTTTAAAATATTAGTAAGAATAACATTTGAAAATTGTATTTTAATACGACATACACATATTAAAACAACCCTTTTGGAAAAATCTTTATGTATGCAATCACAAATTAAATGGCAAAACAAGAGTGCCGAAAAATATTGAAAAAACAGACAACATGCGAAAAACAGATGTCATCATTTGTTGTACAGGCACCCCTACCCTACCATAACTTAACCTCATTTCAAAAGTAACTCATATTTTGATACAACAGTTGTCAGTGAAAATGAATACCCTACCACCCCTTGTCAAAATGATTGAATTTCCCCATATCCTTAGAAACTCATATTAAGAATGTATGTGCTTATAAAACTCAGTAAATTTCAAAATAAGTTATTCCAAAATTTGCTTGAAAATGAAACAGTACTAGGGATTTTAATTTAATTCTGTAATTAAATTTAAAGTTTTTATTTTCTGTTCTTGAAACATGGTAATTTCTGTGTAGCGATGGAATCATATTTTTAGATTAGTAAATTTATAATATTTATGTTCTGCAGAATTGGATTGAGCACTGTTTTTTTAAGAATAAGAATAATGATTAAGAACACTGGATTATAAATGTTACTGTTCTTTCTCTTTATTTTAATATATATATATAAATAGACATGTATAGTTTATTTCATTTGAATGTGTTAGTTATAATGATATTATGGACTAGCAGCATGGCCTGGCGTTGCCCGTGCTTGATTCAAAAATCGTATGACTCATACAGTAATCGTTATCACTTGACTTAAAATATTTTTGCCCTTCCTTGCCTTTAAAAGAGTGCCCTTTGCCGTGCTAATGTTGCTACATGCCTTACTTCTTGCCTGCAAATTTTTTCTAAGCTCTATACTTAACATTAAATCTGTTACGAAAGAAGAACTAAACAAAATGAACACAAAATGATCAGCTTTAAAAAAAGGACTCATAACTGGAAAAACCGAATGAAAAAAGAATGTTAACAACAAATACTTTTTCACACCCAACCCAGTTCTGCGGAATCAGAATCAACGTTGAGTCTAAGCAAGCAAATGAGCCAATTGGAATAAAGCGCCATGCAAATTTAAATTTTTCCCACTTGGGACGAATGCAGCTATCGATTTTTTTTGAATGCTAGCATGCAAGTTAACATTCATGTCAGTCAGCTGTTGGCTCTCATGCTGGCCAATAGAATCTTCCTGCCTATTCATGGTAGCCAGCTATAGGCTCTCACTCTGGTCAGTAGAAAATGGACGCAAACTACATGAAAACTGCCATAGAAGCATGAAAAAATCAATTATTTCCACTATCGATGGCAGTTGGGAAATGCAAAGTCAGTCTTGGCCTTCCCGCTAACTTGGAGCATGTGCATGTAAATTTTGGTGCAAATCCATCGAAAATTGCGGCCGTGCATTCGTTACACACACATCCTGCCTTTTATAGATAGAGATTTCAAAGGTGCATTGAACTTGACAAATCAGAGTGCTTAATGCAATTGGTGTCAATAATTGCCTAATTGGTATTTCAATTTTTATTGGATACTCAACAGTGTGGCATGTGCTGTGTTAAGTTGGATTTGTCACCAAAACCTAAATTATCTTAGGCCTTGGAAGCAAAAGTGTTTCTTCATTTTTCCATCTATTTTTTTCAATGTCCAAAGAAACATGACTGTCACATGCAGGGAAATTTAAATCAAATGTGATTAATTATGCAAAATAACATTAAAAAGACATTTTGGTCTTCAATGGTATTTTCTTTTGTGTTTTGAAAAATCTATACTAATTTTTAATTTATCAGCTTGGATTTTTGTTTGATAAAAATATTTCAAACCCAACAGTAGTTTTTAAAAAAAAAACTGTCTTCAAACTAAGGGAATGTCAAATACACACCTGTGCAAAAAATATGCAGATACCATATATGAATCATATAAGACATATGTAAATTTAATTAAATAGGCATAGATAGTTTAGTTCATTTAAATGTGTGAGGTCACTCTACCTGGATTTTAGGTGGAAAAATAAAATGCAAGTGTCATGTCCACAAATAACAATACAAAATCACAAACAATGTGAAGAAATGATCTTTGCAGAAAAAGAAGAACAATACAGTAGTACATATGTTTACATGTTGAAAATAAATGTTCTTTGATGTAGCCATGAAGAGACCAATAGTTCAAGTGTTCAAAATAATTTTTCTCACAAGTGAATCTGCAAATTATGAAGTTATGTATGTCAATATGTATGAATATGTTAATAAAACACAGTGAACAAAGATAAACTGAGACAAAACTTACTTTCATTGCAGCATGTTGTCATGGTAACATGTGTCCCACTTGAGCTTGTTCAATGATTGTTCCATTTCAGATCTCTGCTGACTGGGGCATAGTAGATCTGATCCTGACTGCCACAGACAAGCTGTTTTTATGGCTTATGCTGAGTAGGTGACTGGCTCACAAATTCTGTGTTCCATACCCTGACCTATTTCCAGTTCAAATTGGAGTTCAAGTTCTGTTGAAGAGAGAACATCATGTGACTTTTCATATCCAATCAGGTTCCAGAAACCACTTATTTAATTTTGGAGTCTTGTTTTGTACAGAATTGTAAAGTTTTTTTTGTATCTACTGATTTTTGTAGGATTTATTTGTATGCATCTCTTATTTGTTTGTGCTTCACTTACTGGCCATAAAATATAGGAATTTGTATGGAAAATGGTCCGCACACCTTGGTATTTGGTAGGGGTATAGAGTGTTCCATTGTAAGTAAATCCAAGTATGCTAGTTTTAGTCTATCTATGGAGACAGCATCTTGTTTAACCTTTTTTATAATAGTAAAATATTTTGGTTTTCTGTAAATCACTTGAAAAGCTCCTGAGTTGTATGAAATTTTCTGCAAAAAATGTGTTTGTCTGTGGATGACTGGTTTTATTGCAAGACTGTCTTGGTAGTGTTAATGATGTCCTAAAGACCAATTCAGATGCTGTGCATCCTAAATCTTCTTTGATTACATTCCTGATAGATAATAAAACCACTGGGAAATTTTCTAAACATGTCCCAAAACAGTTATTTGTTGTTAGTATTGCCTTAAATTGCCTGTGAAACCATTCAAGTAAGCTATTGGCACAAGGATGATATGATGTAGTCATTTCTTATTTGTTTCTTCTTCACTTATCGTCCATAAAATATATCCTATAAATGTTTTATTTACAATAATATTATGGATTTCAAATGCACACTAAAAGTCTATAATTAAAATTTAATAAATTCAACAAATGAATTTAATTTTGACAATTAATAATTTTTATCTGATAGAAAAAACATGACACTTCAGTCTTTTTTTACCCTCAAATTTTATGCCACAATCTGCTTGCATCCTATACGCCAATCATGGGCAACCTTTTGCAAGCTGTAGGCCATATGATCTCTGGCTCATCACAAGGTGGGCCATGCTACTAAAAAAATTTCAGATAATTTTTCATAGTATGTCCCTCAGCTATTTTCACTACAGAATCTTATATATGCAAACATACACCTTAGAAATTGTAAATTTTTCTATAATTAAAAAATTGAAGTCTTGGTATAATATTATCACTGATGACAGTACGATTAACACATGTCGATGTGTGGGATTTATTTATAATTTATAATCTTTGAACATATGTTTCTTCTCCATAGTAAAGATTATTATGGATGTTTCCCATTTCAAAAACAAAAGATGTTTACAAGTATTAGCTTCAATAGTTAAAATTACCAATGGTTTAAAATGATGAAAATGTTACTTTCGCTAAAAAACTTACAAAATCAAGAAACATAGTATGTAGTCATTGTTTATGTATGTGATGATGTATGAGAAAGTGTAAGTGAACAAAATTTTAAGAAACATTATTTTCCTTATGCATGCCCCTCAGAAAGACCAAACAGGCCACATATGGCCCATAACCCTATTGGAATTAAATCCTATATATATTTTTTACAACCAATAAAATTCCATCAGAAAGTTTGTCTGATAATCAATCGTTACAAGAGCAAATACTGTCAAAATGCTTGCAGGCATAATTGTAGACCTACCACATGTGTATGTTTTTTTTTGGGGGGGGGGCATTTACTTTTCTCAGAGCCTGTATTGATAAATCATCAGTTACCTCCCCTTAAGATCTTGGAGGTATAAAAATCACCCTGTAATATCCATCAGCAGACAAGTAGTCAGAGTAAAGTGGAATAAAGCTTTGGTATAAGTTTATTCACTGGTTCTGTTTTTACTACAGAGTCTATGAAATATTTCTCCTCCAGGCCACTCAGATTGCCACTGACAGATGACTGTGTCTCCTCATGACACCTAACAGCACAAGTAGAAGGAAAAACATACAAAGTAGAAAATAACAATAATGACTCCCTTCACCACTTCTGCAAATTCAAAAAAAGATTTTCACAAGCCAGTGTGAAATTATTTTCTAACTAATGAAAACTTTGTATTCAAAAAGTTCACACTTTTATGTGAAACTATATTTTATTTTGTATCACTTATGGTTATAAAAATAGAAGCATGCTGCTTCTCAGGGCTCAAAACAATTATGGCGGCCAGTTTGATCTACACATGCATACACAAACATACACTGAAAGAAAGACAGCCTGCAATTAACTAGCAACCACCTCCTAAGCCTTTTGTCTACAAATACACAAACACATTAGGATGACTGTCATAAAGTAAGTTTGCTCACACATTTCACACCGAGCAATAAGAACAGTTAATTACTTTATAAAATAAACTTCACTACAAGAAAAAGTGAATAGTGTTATTGCTATTGTATATCTCAGAAAAGAATATATAAATGTTATTTCAACTGATGTGTGGCTTCTACTTTTTCACCAGAAAATAACTTTTTATATTTTTCATTTAAAAGATGTGGTGTTGTTGTTATTGTTAAATGTTTAGAATCCTGACACTCAGATAGCAATAAAAACCTAGGTAGATGGATCCCAACAGGTCACAGTTTGCCCATGACTGCAATATACTGAAGGTATGAATAAAATATATGTGTGTGTGTGTGTGTGTGTGTGTGTGTGTGTGTGTGTGTGTGTGTGTGTGTGTGTGTGTGTGTATATATATATATATATATATATATATATATATATTAATAAAAAGAAAGAACAGTAAGATATATAATCCGGTGTTCTTATAGATATTTTTATTTTTACAAAATAGTGCTCAATGTAAATTTACAGAGCATTAATATTATAAGTTAATAGACTTAAAATATGGTTTTTCGCTACACAGTTCCAACCATGTTTCAAAAATGGAAGCTAAACGCCCCTAATTTAATTTTGTACTTAAATTAAAGACATCACTTTCATTTCATCCTCAAGCGAATTCAAAATTTTTTTTTTTTTTCTTTAAAAATAAATAATTATATCTGCTCTACTTTGTATTGAGCACTCTTTTAAGAATAGTAATTGTTGGTTATTGGAATTCATTCCATATACACCAATCATATACTTGTATATATATATATATATATATATATATATATATATATAATATGTATTAGTTGAAAATATGGATTAAATCTGATAGAATGATTAAATAAAAAACATGTAGGAAAATCTTTATAAATCTAACATGTTTTGCTATTTAACTTCATCTGAATTGAATAATATAGAGTTGTATGGAATCTTTTAAAAAACAAAACAATTCTGTATTATTCTACTTCTATTCTGTGGTTCCTTGGTTTTCTGTAGTACAAATTTCAAATGTGTAATGCAGTTGGCCAATCAGAGTACTTAATGCAAGTGGTATTGGTAATCACCTAATCAGTATTTTCTATTTTCATTTCCTTACTGGCAAATTGGATGTATCACCAAAAGCCAAAATACATTATCTTAGACCTATGAAGCAAAAGTGTTTGTTTCTTCATCTTTCCCTCTATTTTTCAATCCTTACATGGTTCAAAGAAATGAAACTGTCATTGGTAACTAAATTCAAATTAAATGTGATTAATTATGCAAATTAATATGGAAATAAAATTGATCCTCCTAAATAAGAAAATATTCTTGTTTTGTGTTTACAACAAGAGATATTCATTTTTAAAGGATCAGATTGAATTTTTGTTCAATAGAAATCTTATAATTATAGCTTCTTTTTTTTTTCAAAAACTTTCTCTTCAAAACTTTTAAACCAGTGAATCATATATTTTGCAAAAATGCAGCCCTATGACAATGTTTGAGTAGCAGAGCTTAAAATATCTTTCATAAATATTAAAAAAATAATATATTCATGTATAATAAATCGGTCGGTCCACAAGAGTTACCTGCTAGTTTTATGAGCTGAAAGGCAGCAAACTAACCATTTTATTTGTATTTTTTGTTGCCTTAATTTTGATACTTTTAAAAATTATTTGAAAAATAATGGAACTGCAGGCATCATCTTGTAAAAGGCTTAAATTAATGCAACAAAACATGACATTAGGTGTTACCATTAGTCAAAGACAATACTTCCAATAAAGAAAAAAATAATAAAATTTGGTCAGTTGAGTGGAACTAAAACCATTGCATTTCTTTCTTTGTCTTCCAAAAGATCAAAATAAAAAATCTTGATGAAGATTAAAGATGTTGTCAATATCATTGTTTTTTGCTACCATTCCACTGGCTTATCTCTACCCAAATAAAACACATTACCCAAACTGGAATCAGTTATAACCTTGTCTCTCGAAAATTGGTCCTATCAATCAAACAAAGAAGAAAAGGAAATGTATTGGCGAAAAATATTGTTATGTGTGTAAATAAGAGAGAGAAAGATTGGGGGAAGATGGGAAGGAGAGAGAATAAGAGAGAGAGCGTGTTTGTGTGTGTGTGTGTGAAAGAGAGAGAGAGAGAGAAAGAAAGAAAGAGAGAGGGAGAGAGAGAGAGCAATTTAAATGCAGAAAATATTGACTGAGTTTTATGAAAATCTTATTCTTGACTGGGTAATGATTTTTTGCATGAATTACCTAAGAGAATAGACAACCACAACTAATGACGCCTGCCCACAGACCACCAGCTGTGTGGAGTAATGGCCGATGGTAATGATAATATTAGCTGTTTCCCTCCAAGGAAACATCTGGCATTTATTGATTGAGCAGTCAGTATTGTTGTCCATTGAAATTTATAAAATCTTTCTCTTAAAATAATTTTTCAGGAAAACAGTTTTCTCAAGTTGTTATAGTGGAACACACCTATTCTATAGTTAATAGACTCTCCCACCTATAATAAGTAGGAGTAAGAAGAGTAACGAGGGAGTCAGTCGGTCATTGAGTCGGTCAGTCAGTTGATGTTGGATGACAGTTAGTTGAATACTAAAGTATCAGCGACCACAACTAGATTACTCTGCGTTATACCTATTATATCAAGTTCCTAACGTTTTGTATGTCGAACCTATTTTAGGAGTGACAAATACAAGCCTCCACTGTGAAATCACTCCACAACACAAGTTCAGTAGGTGTTATTGCTCTTTTTGTTATTGACGGAGGTTTCCATCCTAACCTTTTAGTTTTAGTTGGTATAGAATGTTAACATCTTGATTATATCATTATTTTCTATTCGCATTAGATCTGCTGTCTATTTTAGTTGTTGATGCTGTTGATAGTCCTCAAGTGATGTGGTTTCTGTTATTTGGTACAGATCTTTGTGATAATGTAGCACCAGCCAACAATGTTCAAAGAAGGATAGTCTTTGCCAAAATCCTCAGGCTTTATCAGCTCAAAGCTTTTTTCACCATTGATTTTAAGAAGTGGTTCTATACAGCTGACAGATTTTTCTGAAAGTGTTTAGCACCATACATGGCATCCATAGTCTCAATCTGATGAGGCTATTTAAGAACATGACTCATTTTCAGGCTGATGTTTTGGTTTTGTAGTAATTTATAATGTTGGGTAAAACTACTCCTGGCACAGCCTATTCTATGTTCAATTTCCTTTTCTCCTATACTTAATTTTCTTTAATGAGCTAGTCTCTAATCCTCACTGGGCTCTCTCTTTATGCCAAACTAAGCTAAACCTAGAAAATGACAACTAATGATCCCCCCAGCCTTCTTCTTCAGGGGGTTGGAATGTCAAACTGAACCCTTTATTTTGCTCGCCAGGGTAAACTTTTCTAGTTCCATGTGCCATGTCTAATGGATGTCAGTTATCTCCTGTTAATTTACCTCTCCTTAACCAGGTATTGAACTCACAACTCTTTGGGCCCTGTCACTGGATCTAACCAATGCCTTTATCCACTGTGCCATGTGTCCTTAAGGACATCTGTGTATGAATGTCTGGGACTTATAAACTTAATGTCTTCTTTCCCATTTTTACCAGTGCTCATATTGCAATTTTTGCTGTTATCTTTGCATGTTTTTATTGCTTTTCTCTGGCACTCCTTATTACTGGTTCCCATATTGTATTCATTTCTATGCTTGGTCGGCTCAGGAGATTTTTGTGGCTAAGCATATGTGCTGATTGCTTAAGTTTACGAATTTTCCAATGATGTTCTTTGTCTATGATTTCAACCTGGTTGCACAGAGGGCAGTGACCTCCTTTTTCTCTCCATATGTGGTCAGCCATGCCTGATTTTTCCACTTCCCCTCGTGTTACAGCTTTTTGGTGTTCTTGAACCCTTAAGGGAGTGGCTTGTCTCCACTTTATATTTCTTTCCACAGCTGCATGGGATAGCATACACACAGTCTTTAGTCATGTTCTCCTCTATCAAAAAAAATACAAAGGATCTGCAGTCCATATAACATCAGGACAATCTTCAAAAGCTGAACGACACTTCGCAGATATCTCTTTCGAGTAAGACCCCACATATTGAATTTATGGAGATATTCATAAAAATTAAGTAAGATTTAAATTTAAAAAATTATGCAAATAAAAAAACATGATAATTTCAAATCTCTCCTTTTTACAAGAGAAGATTCTTTGAAAATAAACTTCCTTTGATATCTGTATGATTGCTTGTCTAAGAAACCTAAGAAGGTTTGTTTACATTGGAATCATCTAGAAATATTGATTATAATTATTTCAATATTTGATAAATCTGAAATAATTTGAAATAAATATAAGCTAATTGAATTTGACACTTATCTGCTTGCACACATATACCATAAATGCAGGGCCAGCATGTACTACTCCTCAACCCCCGATTTAGGGCCCGGAGTGGAACTTTGTGACACTTGCTATCTTATCAATATTTGCTTTTTTTCTACCTATACTTATATAAATTACAAATTAAACTGAGAACAACTGACTATCAAAAATATTTGTGGATTTTGACAACATTCTGATGCCATTTTATTTTGTGAATTTGTTTTTGTTCATGCTAAGTTTTAAAAAAAATACTGTATAAAAATCACTATTTTTTATCCATAATGTTGAATGTTTTAAATTATTCAACTTTTTATCATGTTAATTTCTATTTATATATATTTTATTTTATTTTCAATTTTTCTAGTTGAATTGTTCACCTACATTGCATGTGATCCATTATTGTTAAATATAAAATATATATTTCATGTAAATACTATGTTATGAAAATTGAGATATAGTAGAGTTGGAGGGGGGTGTATATCATAGATTGGAGATTCCCAAGGACCTTTGCACTGGACCTGTATAAATGGCAAATGTTTTGACTACAATGCCCAATTCAGTTGTCAATGAAACATGAGTTCATAAATGGAAGCAAGAGTTTCGTTGATAAAGTTGCTGATAAACACCATCAAAAAAGAATTGATTGATTTGAAATGTTTTAAAACTTCAAAGTTAAAAGGAAATATTTAGGGAATAAAATCAATGTCCAATTCAATTTTTAATTTTTTTGTCTTTCATGAAATCTTCAGAAATTTCATTTTCTTTGTTTTTTAAAAATATTTTGTTTGCATTTCGTATGATTTTTGGCATTTTATATTGAATTTCTTGATTGTAATTGAATTAAATCATAAATGTTTGAATAATATTGACACCGATGAATGTAAATTTATTATCTTTAAAAGAAAGCATTAGTGCTTTCAAATAACAAATTATGAAAGCGGCAAAATAGTTTCAAATTTCAAAATCTTTTAAAAGGCATGAACCCAAAATCTTGACTGTTCTTGTTTTCATTTTATCTCTGGTATATGTGAGTTCTAAGAAGAGGAGCAAATGAATGCAACCCTACACAATAAACCAATTCATTCTATGAGTAAGTATCAGCTTCAATAGAGAATTGATGTCACACTTGGACAGCACACAGAAATCAGATATACCATGTGCCTTTACAAATATAGAGATATACATATATAGCCAGGAATTTTGATGAGGCAGTACCAGGATTAATATTGCACAAAGCAAGGTAGGACCTGCTTGATAGAATTTGTCATGTGATTAGAGCAAAATTTTTATGAAAATAGATGCTCTTCCTGATGCTCTACTCAGACATTTATGATAGTTCAAATATACAAAGTATTTTTATCAAGACACAATCTCTAGGAAAATTGCCATTGAAGGCTTGAGGCCCCATCCTAGCTTTATATATATATATATATATATATATATATATATATATATATATATATATATACAGGTAGTAATCTATTGGTATATAATCAAAGTGAATCCTATTAACACAATATAAAATATTTAATATTAAATATTAAAACTGATTCATATAAATGATTCAATGTTTTTTCTTTAATAAACAGAGCAATATATTTCTTACAATCAGAATTAAGATAGCATTATGTAAATGATCATTTTTACCTTTAAAATTAAATTTACAAAATTTTTCAAACAGTCAGTGGATGATAAAATTTTGAAATAAAAAATTCCCAGACAGGGGTAGGAAGGGAAGGAAAAAAACAAGGGAAAAAAAGATGAAGACAAGAAGGGAAGGAAGGTAGCAAATGTAACAGGAAGTAGTGTAAGTCAATATGAGTGGTGGTCAGAGGGGAAAGGAAGAGAAAAAGAAGGAATGGTGGGAAGAGACGACCTATTTAATATACCCAGTAGAAATCAGGCAGTAGATAGACTAAAGGAATCTTCAGAAATTAATGGAAAAAAAAAAAAATATTATATAAAATAATAAAAGATAAAACCAAAAATATGAAAGAGAGATAATTCAGAATTAAAGAGGATTAAATTAACCAATATGTCAGAAAAGAATATTAAGAGAAATATATAAAAAAATTAAATAAAAAGGAGGTAATATAAATATCTTAGGGTGCACACATCCAAATCAGCATATGTCAAATTAAATTTATATTAATTAATACTCATCCACAAGGAAAAAATTTATATTTGAAAAATATATATATGTATATTATTAAAAAATAGTAAGTCACAGACTCAAATTCCAGCCAGGCCCAACACATGACAGCTCAGAATTAACAAACTTACTAGAATTCACAAATAATATATCTACCACAGCTGAAACATGTGAAGAAACTATAAACACAAAAACAAAACCCCTTTGAAAATGGCTAAAAAAGTGGCCCAAAATGCTTGGGACAATGGACGATATGGGCATTTTTTTGTACTCCTTCACTGCCCAAATATACTTTAATCATATATAAGTTGTATCTTTGCGGAGAATGGTTTCAGTGCCTGTGATCTTGTTACATTTCTTCAGTATTGCACAATTCTTGACCCTGTCATACCATTTTATATCACATATGGCACAAAGACAGCATATGGGAAAGGCATCAAGTTGATTTATGTGCTTGTGATACAGGGTCCAAGTTTCAGCAGAGAAGGGCTGGGAGAATGACTGATCTGTATATGTCAATCTTTACTCAGAGAGACATGTCTTTGGTGTTCCATAAACTATATTTAAGATTACCTATCTTAAATATATATAACCTATGTTTAAGATTATCTATCTTATATATATATATATATATATATATATATATATATATATATATATATATATATATATATATATATAATAATAATAATAAAAAGGCTTAAACACTAATATTAGTGTTTAAGCCTTTTTATTATATCCTTATTCTGTCCTGGACATTGAGTTCTATCTGGATTCTATCCTCTCGGAATTTTTTATTCAAAAAATATACATGTGTGTATATGCACCTGTGTATTTTGCATATATATGTGTATATTTACCACTAATATTATCTATCTATCTCTCTCTCTCTCTATATATATATATATATATAATGTATATTGGCAATTGGCTCCTACAAGATGCTCCTCTACCCTTTAACCAGACTTATTTTCATCTTGTTGGGTGACCTGACACTCTTCTCACCAGCAGAAAAGTTAGTGGAGTGGCTGGTTAAGATGCCAACCACACCCATCTATGTGGCAGGTTTCACTGGGTAAGCAGGTTTAAGTCTAACCTGATTAGAAAAGAGTAAAAATGAAATGAATTTAAAAAAAAATTAAGGAATCTTTTTGCCTAAAGAAGTAATTAGTAAAAATGTCAGGATTTGATCCTTGAAGCATCAATTTCACAGATTTTTATTGACTTGCAAGCATTTATTTTCATTCTTTTTAACCTTGAACCTTACTATTATCTGCTTGCTTTACAATTTTACTAAAGGATGGTAAACATATTATGAAAAATTTTAATGAGATTCTCTATTACTACTTATTTATAAAATACATGAGAAGAGGAATCCACCAGTTGAGGTAAAAATGCTGGCAAAATGTTTTCAACCACAATATAAAATCTTAGGTGAGCACCTAGAAGAAAAAAAATAATTGAAACAACTGGAATATTTATTAAACTTAAAACAATTCTGTTATATTATAAATTTACTAAAAATGGTTTGGGTTTTAGTCTATCTTCCAGTTCAGTGAAATATCGAGTTTGCCAAGTTGCAACAAAACTCAGGTATTATTTTAGTGACCCAAGTGTTTGACAAATGCTTCTTAAGTTTTTTTTTTTTTTTTTTTTTGCTAATGCAATGTCATTTGGCAACTCTTCACTTCATAATGACCTACATTATTGTCAATGATGCTGATATCTGGCTGGAAGTTGATAGCATAGTCCCCAACCATGTCTAGATTTTCTCAAACTGTTTATCAAGGCATTGTCCTGGAAGAATATGGTAAGATATTCTCCGGCAGGAATATGCTTCAAAGTAGATTAATCTATAATTCACTGTACATGTTGGCCAGATATGAAAACTAAGAAAGCAAAACTTAAAGTAAAAAAGTTGCCCTCTGCACAGAGGCCCCAAGCATCACATCTGGCTCACAAAGCAAATCCCTTTCCCCCAAAATATAAAATACAACTTAAAAGGAGCCAATCATGAATGTTGCCTCTAAAGCAAAAACACAAAAAAAAAACAACTGAGAAATCATTATCCACTGTATCTGCTTTAAGAATACTGCTCACAATACTGTAGGTATCACGTCATACAGGCAAGCTGTCAACATCGTCAGTAGTGACCTTGGTCAATCAGCCTGACCCATGCATCAACGCCAGGTCCTACCAACTCTCTCCTTCTTCCCTCACCCACAAAGAGATATTCTGCCTTGATCCTCAGCAATATCTTTTATCTTAACAACTCTTGTCTTCTTTTCTTTTTGCCTCATCTCTTGTTGTTTTATTTGTTCTCCTGTGTTACCATACATGCATTTATGACATTGGTAAGCCATTGTCTTACAAGAATATAGTAAGGCATTTGATTTCCATGAAGATGAGTAAGTAGTTCTTTAGTCCTGAAACAAATAAAGAACTAATGTTCTGGCTTCACTGTGGGGTTTTATAAGTAAAATATTAACTCTATCTTTACTTAATAATTCAATTAAGTAATGTTCAAAAGAATATTTTTATGCTGCCACTGTAATTATTCCATTTCATTGCTTTGATTCTATGTTCTGAGCCTGGATCAGTGATTTTCATAATTTTAATCTTGTTGTTTTGGTCAGACACTGATTGAACTGAGACATTTTGCTAACTCTCAGTTTTATCATTTGAGCAGTTGTGCTCTGAATGTCTTGGGGTGTTATTGTCGTTATGGGCAAGCAACAGTTTCTTAGCATTATCAATATTGACACTGTCTTCAATAACCAAATGGACAAATGTCATTTGCAATTGTAACTATCATGTCAATTCCGAGAAAGCTGTGGTTAGGCCAAAAATTCTTCTAAATAATAATCATTGAATAAACTTGGTAATTCCATTGTTAATGTTACTTGGAGATGGCTTAGTGGGCAGAGTCTATGATTTCTATCAATGAGGTTCATTCTCCAGTTTATGTTTGTTTCCTTCTGATGAAGGAACTTCTCAGTGTCAAGAGAACAGACCTATGAGCCATAAGGTTTATAGTTCAATCTGTTGGTGAGTTGGAGCAATTCACTTTTTAGAGAAGATGATCAAAAAGTATTGCCTTCCTTTTATGTGCCTTGTTAATTCAATTCAGGGCGGTGATCATCACTCTTCATCACTTCTTATCTTTCATGACTCTAAGAAATGTTTATCCTTTTAATATTCTTCTCAATCCCAGTTCTGTCATCCATTTACATGAGGTCATTAGGTACTTATTTGCATGGGTGGAACGTGTGAACAATGAAGACCTTTAAAGGAAAATGTGAACAAAAAAAGACAACTAAAATCTAAAATATCTAGGAAAGAAGATGAGGAAAGAGGGCTTGGGGAACATGACACTCACAGGATATATTAAAGGTACTATGGACAGAGGGAATTATCAAGTAACCTAATGGGCATGTTTAAATGGATACCAAAACAGAGACAAGGGGGTATAGTGACAAGAGAAACATTGCTAAGAGCTACAAAAGATAGGAAGTTGTGGAGAACCATGATCATCTACTTAATGAGTTTATGTGAGTGAATGGCAGAAAAAAAAAAGAGGTGTGGTAAAGGATCAAAGGTTACTTATAAAATCAAAAGACGGGAAGTTGTGGAGAGCCTCGATCTCCCACGTGAAAGAACATGGTACATAAAAGAAATGTTTATTGTTTATTATTTTAACTGGTCTTATGTAAAAGCAAAACAAAAAGAAAAAAACTTTGATGAGGATATTAGACTAAAATAGAACAAAAGAACAAATTTAATCAAATTATTAAACAAGATGTTTTTGAAATGTATGAAATGTTAGCAAAGGTTTAGACCAAGAGATATAGAGTTAATAGTAGTTTTATATCCATAGCATAGTAATTGCTTTTTATTAAGAGTTAAGACAAATGGTAGTAAGCCATTGTAAGTTAGAAAAGGTAATGAATTTATGTGCTAATACCATTGGGAAAGGTTTGAATCCTCTTCTTCTTCCCCCAGCTAGGGGTAAATAGCAGGACAGACCAGGTTCTATAGCCTTGGATGGCAACTGGTCTAACACAGTAAGAAATGACAACCTACTGTGGGAAAACATCTGCCTCATCAGTCATGTATCGAAAGATATATGATCGCCTAAGCATGTATCATGCATGGCACATGAATGAAGTGGAAAAACTATATTGAATCCATTGCTAGGTCAGCTGCTAAGAAAGTTGGTTTATGGTGTAGTGCTAGGCACATTTTCTCACCAGTATCTATCTTAAATATCTATAAATCTACCATTTTTATATGCTTAGAATATTGCTACCACATATGGTCCAGTGCTCCTGCTACAGCTGCTTCTCAGGGCAAAATTGATAATGCTTCATCAAATAATAAATGTACATTTCTCAGCTTACATAAAGTGAGAAGACTATATTGAATCCATTACTAGGTCAGCTGGTTCACTATATTAGGTTAGACAATTTTTCTCTCCAGAATCTATCTTATATATCTATAAGTCCACTATTTGCCCATGCTAGAATATTGCTACCACATATGGTCCAGTGCTCCTGCTATACATCTATAGATCCTTGATAAAATCCAAAGAATAATCAGCAATATTATTGGTCCTGATCTGTCATATTGAGTCACTTTCCTACCACCATAAAGTTGCCTCCCTGTGTGTTTTCCTTTTGTCAATGTAGAAGTTGTCAGATTAGTCCTTAAGAACACTGAAATCTTTTAGTGTTTTTCTCTCCATGTGGCACCTAGTGACCACATCCCTTTCACTCTCTATGTCCCTGCAGCCAGCTAACCTTATTCACATCTGAAATCTAAGTGACTTCTGCAGTTCTCTGCTGAACTAGGTTCTTATATAATCTCAAAAGAGGCTTAAACAGATTTCAATTTTAAAATTACAAAGGCAGAACCTACCATTTTCATTAGATAATCCAAGGGAAATATTTTTTTTAAATTTAAAATATGTATCGCCAACAGTTTGCCATGACATTTATTTCTAGTAGTCATTTTTAGAGAGCCATTTCTAAACAAAGAAACTTACAGACAAATGTAACATTTTCATAAACCGTCTACCTTTCCTTTAATACGCTTCTCACAAAAGTAAGCAAATAAAACAAACCTAGATTTTACCTCAAACATAATCGGATCAAGAAAAATGCAAGATAATACAAAAAGAAATTAAAAAAAACTGTCAAAAACCCCATAAATGGACTGAATTTATGTGCCCATATTAAAACTTTTTTTTACACTAATGTTCACCTAATGCATGGCTCAAGAGCCACTAGAGCTAGAGAGTTACTAAATGAGGTGAGTGATACAGATGTAAGAGAAGATGTTAGGAAGTGAAGATTATGAAGATATGAAGGATAGATAATGATTAACCCTTGACTTGAAGATTGTAGCATTCAGAAAAATATCCATGCATAAGTTTGTTCCACAAAGTAACAGTTCTTGGGAAGAAACTGTCTAAGAAGAACTTTTCTTTGGGAATGAGGGTGATTCAACCATGTGGATGTTATATGGTGGGTCTTAGATGTGAGCATCTGAACTGGTGGAACTAGAGACAGGAGCTCATCAAAATATTTACCATGGAAATTGCAATAGAGTTGGAAAAGAGTTGCTGGGTTAAAAAATAATTCATCCCCTAAAAAAGAAAGAGAAGATTAGGTAGCTCCAGAGAGATACTCAATTTTTGATCTGATGTGCCTGTTGTAAAGTTTGAGCATAGCAAATGGAGTCAGGTATTTTCTGCGGCACATATCCCTTATCAATACCATAAATTTTTGTTCATGAAAGACAGAAGATGATCTGCTTGGTACTGGTGTCATTGCAGGAGTTGCCAGAAGTAGTTGGATCCAATGTCAGATTGTATTTGGAAATACAATAAAAGCTATCCTGCTTGTTGGTTATTGTAGCATGTGGGGGCTTCCCTACTTTGCTTGATTCAGCAATCAGCAGGGTACAACCAGAAGTCCCAGAACTCATAAAAATGCTGATCAAGCACAATGCATCCTTTTTTGCCTTTTTTCCCTTTCAGTGTCCACTTCTTTAAAGACACCTACCCGAAGGGCTACAATCAACTCTTGCTGTAGAAGACATATACCAGTTCTAGCAGTTTGACACTCAGATATCTCATTCCTTATGGGAACAAGTGGGGAATTCTGCCTCCAGACACCTACCCGAATGGCTACTATCAACTCTTGCTGTAGAAGACATATACCAGTTCTAGGAGTTTGACATTCACATATCTCATTCCTTATGGGAACAAGTGGGGAATTCTGCCTCCAGACACCTACCCGAATGGCTACTATCAACTCTTGCTGTAGAAGACATATACCAGTTCTAGCAGTTTGACACTCAGATATCTCATTCCTTATGGGAACAAGGGGAGAAATCTGCCTCAAGACACCTACCTGAAGGGCTACTATCAACTCTTGCTGTAGAAGACATATACTCATTCTAGCAGTTTGACACTCAGATATCTCATCCCTTATGGGAACAAGTGGAGAAATCTGCCTCAAGATACCTACCCGAAGGGCTACTATCAATTCTTGCTGTAGAAGACATATACCAGTCTAGCAGTTTGACACTAGAGATATCTCATTCCTTATGGGAACAAGTGGAGAAATCTTTCTGTACAAAACATCTACTCTTTGTTAACTGTGAAATCCCTCTTTTTTTCCATGAAAACACCACTCTTTTGCACTCTGTTTTCAACAACAAATAAAAGCTGTTGAACAGTTATTTGAAACCTTGGGTTTGTTTATTTCACTCTGTACACTGCTGAGTGCAAATACACACAAACACACACACACACAAAGATAAACACGCAAATGTGCGTGCACACACACACACACACACACACACACACACATACACACATACACAAGCAACCGGGAAAAGTCTCACAATACATAGACACAACTGAGTTGTGTTCTGCCTGAAGACAGAGATGCGTTTGAGAATTGTTAACAGTACAACTAGGACATGTACCACTGCCACTAGCTCATGTGATGAGCTCATACATAAGGTCTACTCATACAAATATGCTAATTAGTGCTTGCCTTTATCAACCATGACTACTAATGTTTTCTATCCTAAGTTAAATGACTGTAGTAGGAGTAAGAATGAGAAATACATTTTGTTTCCTATATTTTGAGACTAAATAAAAGAATTCTAATTTTGTGCGGATGATAATTTAGTTTTCTATTCTATACATAGTTGGCATCTTGCCAACTTTTGCAGATGAGATTTGCTGAGGGAATAAGAAATTAAGGTTAGTTCTCAGGAAAATTTTCATCATTTGACCAAATACAACAGAGATTTCTAAATCAATTTAAATTGTGTATGAATCTACATATGTGTATGTATTGTTTATCTATCTACATTTGTGTTTGCCTATGTAGATTTTAATTCAATGATAAATCTAAAATTTTGCAACAAAATTTTTCAAAAAGCATTTTAAAAATATTTCTATTATCAAATAATTTAAAAAAAAGGTTTGATAAAATCTTATAATTATATGATTTTTTCAGGTTTAAAAAAATTAATTTTTTTCCCTTGTTTCCAAATTTATGACTTTATTGCTCAGCTCAGTGTGTGGGTTGTCCAGACTGAGTGGGGTGTGTGCATGTATTATTCCAATGTCTCCAATTTCAAATCAAGTCAAATTGTTTACATAAAACAACACAAGCACATGTAAGTCACTTATAGACAGATATGCATATACATTACGTATGTGCATACAAAGTGACTACCAGGTAATGTGCGACAAATAGATAATCAGTTATTTTATAATAATTTGTTTTTAATTGGTATCACCCCATGCAAGGCAGTAAAGCCACTAAGACACAAGGGGTTATTGTGTGAGAAAAAATTAGGAACAGAAACATTACTAATGAGTGGAAAGAGAAAAGAGTAATCAGGAGGAGAGTAGACAGTGCATTGCTTTTAAATTTTTTAATATTAAAGTTAGCTGGAAAACAAGGAGCTAGAAGGGAGTTCCTTAAGTGTGAGAGAAGAAACTGTTAGCATAGAATTTACAGCGACATCTAGCCAGCTCAACTGTAAATCTTGATACCAGTCTAGTACTGCACTTAAATTCAAAAAGTCTAGATAACATAGCAGGCAGTTACTATGAAAGTATTTATAGAAAAGGCACAGACAAGCAACCTTACATTGGTGAGAAAGTGACTGAAGATAAGCCACTAGATCAGGACCAATAATATTGCTGATTATTTTTTTGATTTTATCAAAGGTTTCTAGATATATAGCAGGTGCACCAGGCTATATCTGTCAGCAATATACTAGCATGGGCAAATGGTAGACTTATAGATATATGTATGACAGATTCTGGAGAGAAAAACTGTCTAGCCCGACATTGTGAACTAACTTTCTTAGCAGCTGACCTAGTAATGAATTCAATAGAATCTTTCTACTTCATGTCAGCTGAGAAAGTTACATTTATTATTAAATGAAGCATTGTGAATTTTGCTATGAGAAGCAGATGTAAGGAAGATCAAATCTCATTGTATAGACATGTTCTTTACTTTCCTCAAATGCCTTACATTGTCATAAGTCATTTTTTAATGACATTTTAGCAGTTTTCTTTCTGTAGCTGCCATCAACATGAGGTCATCTGGGTATCTTATTTTGTTAAGTTTATACTTACCAATAATAAATCTTGTTAGGACTTCTAGTTCTCTTAATGTTGTCTCTCTGCAAAGGTTAAATAAATCCAGGGATCAGCTGCATCCTTATCTTACACCTCTTTCTATTTTAAGGTACATGACTAATTCATTTTCTGTCTGTATACAAGTGGTTTGTTTTGTTGCCATTATATATTCTGGATTATTCGAGTATCTTTTCCAAATAAATTCTGTTTTTCTAGAAGTTTATGACCTTGAATTAAATGAAGTATTGTCAATTCTTATTCATTTTTCAGTTACTTGAATGAGAATTTGTTATATATTTACTTACTGATATTAGTAAATTTATAACAGAAATATTTTAGAATAGAAAATCTATTTTCAATCAAGCAGAATTTTCTGTCTATGTTACTGTGTACTAAGTTAATAAATAGCATTCATGGTTGCAAAATAAAAACTATTTACCAAGTCATTTTTCATGTTATTTCTCATGTATACTTGAAAAGGTATTTTATTTAAAAGAGGCTAATACTTGAAAGAAAACTTTTTACTATTTACATTGTTCAGACTGTTGTTCTCATTTTTATTTTCATATTTATGACATTTTTCCAGTTGAACTCTCCAACGTTCTTCAGGTGATATACATTGGAATTTCAAACTGAATCCTTTATTTTGTCCACTTGGAGAGTTGAGTCATTGAAAGGAATTAACTGAAACAGAGATTTCCAGAAAAGGCATGGCACGTGGAACTAGAACAATCTACTAATAGAATTGTGTGCAAAATATTTAAATTTCAGCATTAAATAACACATAAATGTTAATATACTGTTAAGCAAAACCACCGAAACCAAGTGTACCATGGATGTTTAATTTTGAGTGCACTGTTAGATAAAAAAAAGTTTGAAAAACATTATCATCATTCCTCTAATCCTCCTAGAATCATCTCATTGTACAGATTAAATAAATCCCTGTTGTGTTCCTCTTTCTATTTTGGTGTACTCAGTTTGTTGTTTATTTGCACACAAGCTGTTTATTCCCAATACAGATTGTGCATTATTTGTATATCTTTTCCATGTAGATCAAGCTTTTCTATTATTTCAAGAAGTTTTTGTATTTTAATTATTACATCCTTCTGTGTAATCTATGAAGAAGATGTAGAAGTCTTTTTGTATTTCTATTTTTCTAACATATTTTCACATTCAATATAGAGTTTCTTGTTCTGGCATTTTGTACAAAACCATTTGCTTCTTCCCCGATCTCCAGTTTGATTCCAAAATTTGATTCTTTGTAATGATTTTATTTACTTCACCCACCAAGAAGATTGTTCAGCATCACTTGCATCTGTTTTACCTGGATTCTTTCATGGAGCAAATAAAAATTGATCCACTTATATTTTGTGATATTTAGCAATCATTTTATATATTTTTTTTTTTTTTTTTTACTGCAGTTAACTTTTTGATCCCAAAGTCACTTAAGGTGACTAACATCTGACGACATGGTCTTGCAGCTTTCTTGGCCATTGCAGTTTTTATGATTTTAGCATCACATCTCTTGTCACGCTTTGATATATTATAGATTTCTCTCCTCTTTTGTCATGAAAATGTTTCTTTATTCAATTGTTCACTGAATTCCATCTTAAAACTTCCTCTAAGGCCTGAGGGCTTTCCACTTACCAAACTCTACAGTAACAAGAATTGTGTGAAAAATATTTTGATGTCCTTATTATAAGAAACACCACACCTTATAAAATAACTTTGGATTCTGAAGTGTATAACCTAAACCGTCAGATAAAAACATCAATGAAGTAACAAAACATTTTACTATTATTTGAGAGTATTTCTGTCAGGGAAAATTTAGAATTTTGCCAAATGAACTTTCTTGACTTTAAATAAAATAGCAAACTTTCATATGGTCATAAAAAGTTTTCATCACAGATTTGTTAAAATAATTATGTAGTGATTCCTTTTTTGCTAAATATGTCTTCATAAATAAATTAGCAGATATTATTTTCTTCATTTTGAAACTAAATGAAATTGATAAAATATTAAAGATGTCTATTTTCTAGGTATTTTAACTTCCAAATAGAAGAAGGATAAAACGCAATAGTATGTTTAAGAAGCAATAAAAAAATATTTAATCTGTAGAATGAAGTCCTTATGCAGATCCCTTCTTGGCTCAATCCATTGTTTTCAGTATTTGTATATATTATTCTATAGCTTGTTACATTTACAGTCATCATCATTACTTTTCAATTCATCAACATCATCATCATTATTATTACTTTTCCATCATCATAAATACATTTCCAGTCATCATCATTATCATGACTTTGTTATTCATCATCGTTATGATCACTACATTTCCAATCATTATTATCATTTTTCCATTCATCATCATCATCATCATCATTATCACTATATTTTCAATCATCATCAAACATTTCAGATCATCAACATTATCAGGATTACTACATTTTCAACCATCATCTTTATCATCATCATGATCACCATGACTACATTTCTATTCATCATCATCTTATATTTCCATTCATAATCATCATTTCTTACTAAATATTCTTATATCAATCTCATTTTATTAACAAAAGAATTGCATGGAACATCGTAAATTTTGAACATATTTTAATCTAAACAAAATCAGAACTTATGATATGTCATTGTTTTCACAACAGAATTGGGTATATATTTACATGAGCATGTGACAAACACACATCAGTACAGACACAAAAGGGGCCCCAAGGTGGCATGCAGACATGCTTGTCAAAACCAGTTACATCTGGGTTTTCCCAGTTAGCAGGACAGCTTGGCATGTTCAGATACAGGCCTCTCTGCAACTTGGGTGTTTGCCAGTATCTCCTGTCAGTAAAAGTGATGGGAAAATCTGCTGTCAGCAGTGGGTAAAACTGTATCTTGTGAAGTCTGTCCCATGAGCATTTTGTTCCTAATGTTGCTGTGCCTTCTAAGGCAGTGTAAATTTTTTAGCTCTCATTTCATTTTCTTCCTCTGCCTATGACCCCCATAACAGCTGGGACAGCTATCATTTAGCTGTTTCCCCAAACCTTAATACACCTTTACTGTAGTTTACAACAGAGCTGTATAATGTATGAATTTCAGAGTACAATATCTATCCTTATTAAAAATATTGATAATAATGTTTTTGTCTGTTTTTGTATATCCCACATATCAGAATAAATTCTTATTTTATAATTTTACATAATAATAATATGGTCTCCTTGACATTCTATGACCTTCATCAGTTTACCAGGCATTGATATTTAAAAAATTGTCTACTATTTTACTTTAAAATTACTTGCTACAGTTTCTCTTGCCTCCCAAAGATGTTCTTTGCTTGCATATTATTTTTCATTTTCATATACAGTTCATTTAATGATATATCACAAACTTTCAATTGGACTAATTTCTAGCGAAACTAGTCATCCCATTTGGCAAAGTGATCAGTAACCATTTTTGTATAATGGGAATAAGTATTGTCTTATATGGATATTGTATGAATATCTTACAGTCATTAACTTGAAGCATTTTACCCCAATCAAAATCATCTTGTCCAAGTAAATACATTATTTCAACTTTGAAGGTTCCAATAATATTATGGCTTACAATACTAACCTAAAACATTACTCCTTCCTACTGTTACCTTCTAATCTATATTGGTTGACAATTTTCTATGAAGGAGCCAGCATGTAGAGTAATTGGCCATGATTAAGTGTAGGTGGCAAAAATGCCCAACAAATAGAATTTACAAAATTTCCAATAAACAATAATAAAAGTTTTACAATTAAAATGTCTAGATGCAACCATAAGTTCTATGCTAACAATTTCTTCTCTCACGTTTCTTGTTTGTGGAACTCTCTTCTGGCTTCTTGCTTTCCACTCAACTTCAATCTTTGTTGAGTAATTGGCCATGGTTAATTGACCAACAACAAATGGAATTGACAAAGATTCCAATAGACAATAATTAAAGAAAGAAAAGAACAAGGAAAAACTAATACAAAGCAAACAATATATATATATATATATATATATATATATATATGGAAGACAAAAGTAGGCAAAGCAACAGTAATAAGGCAAAAAGTTCACAAAGTAAGAATGGTGTTGACACAAAAGGAATACAGTCAAGTGATTGTTGTGTTCTGACTACAAGACAAGAAAGAATTAACATATGGCAGATGAAAAACAGAGGTGGCCCATTTTATTAGTTAGGAAGAAATCCCAGCATGCATCTGTATGATTTGTCTATAAATTGGAGAAGGTATATTTTTGGTATCTGTCTATATTTCTGAGATGAGGTATTATGTACACTATTTACATTATTCGGACTATTCTCCTCATCTTTGTTGCCATATTTATTACGTTTTGGCTGTTGCATGCTCCAACATTCTTCAGGTGGTTGGAATGTCGAACTGAACCCTTTATTTCACTCACTGTTCTAGTTCCCCAAGCCATGTTTAATGAATGTCAAAAGAGTATGGGTTCAATACCCGGTTAAGGCAGTGGAGAACTTGCAGAGGGGAATTAACAGGAGATAACTGATAATTTACATCCATTAAACATGGCATGTGGAACTAGAACAGCCTATCCCAATGAGTGAAATAAAGGCTTCAGTTTGACATTCTAACCACCTGAAGAAGGCCGAAGTGTACAATGGCTGAAATGTAATAAATATGGCAACAAAGATAAGGACAATAGTCTGAATAATGTAAATGGGTATATTTTTGCTATCATTCTTCTGGTCATTAAATAGTGCTCTACATTATTTCTATCTGAATTTCTGAGATGAATTATTTACACTCATCTTTGTTGTTATTATCAAAGCATTTCAACCATTGTGACCTCTAACCAACTATTCTGATATGATGAGTCATTATTATCTACAGTTGGACTCATCCTCATCTTTGTTGCTGTTATTGTGATGCTTTGGCCATTATGTCCTCTGACCTTCTCCTAGGTGCCAGTTGATCCAGGTAACATTCAAACTGTACCCTTTATTCAATCTGTCACTGTCTATGTCTGGGGCGTATTTTGACTTGGGACAATAGCCAGAAAATTAAAGTGTTGGTTCATGAATTTGGTTACATAGTAATTGTGAGTTCAATTCCTGGACAGATATAGAGGACTCAGTGGAAACAGTGTGAGCAAAATAACTGAACAGTACTAAATAAGAAGAAAATGAGACATCCCTAGACAAAATGAAAACACTCTACCTTCATTGATTAAATAAAGGGTTCAATTTGAAATTCCTTGCAGGTTATCAGGATCAGTAGACATCTGAAGAAGACTGGAGAGCATAATGGCTGAAACATTGTGATAATGACAGTAAAAATGAAGAAAATAGAGTAAATATAAGTAGTTGTACATTCATCACAAAAACTTTTTCATGTATTAGGTTGGTGCAAAAATAATGACGTAATAATGTCATTTTTTTGATGTTAAAAAATACGTGAAAAAAACGACATTAATACGTCATTATTTTTGCACCAACCTAATACTTCTTCATTCAACATATTTTTCTTGTGATTTTCACTTAAAGGTGGTAGTTTGGTTGCTTTCATGTTTTTAGCCAATGCTGCCCAGTCATCACTTGCCTGCCTGGATAGAATTCAAAAACAACTACACAGTCTTGTGGGTGATGAAATATTTTCCACCCTACATCCACTTTCTCACCTACAAAACATTGTGAACCACTCGTTGCTCTATCACAACATCTACATGCTACAGCTACATTCCTTAATCCCAACCCCCCTGACCTTTACAACTTGGCACCCACTATGCCACATACACAAGAGTGAATCTTCCCCATTCTCTTTGTATTCCATTAGTTCTTACTAAGTTCCACTCAGACAGCTTCTTTCCAAGAACTCTTGCTTTGTAGAATAGAAACCTGGCAGGATGTTTTCCCAATCACTACAATCATGATTTCTTCAAGTCAAGGGTTAACCATTATCTTACTTGCATATCCTAATGAACGTTCACTTTTTGCTTTTTCTTACAATTATACAACACCACACAGTGACCCTCTATCTTGAGTGGCTCTTGGGATTTGCATTGGGTGAACATTATTAAAAAAATTATCTGTTTACATTCGTCATACCAACTTCTTCAAATATTTTTTTGATGCTCAATCCACTTTTCTTTCTCATCATTCTTTTCATCCAGTTGATTTTGTTACATTCACTTACACAGAAATACCCTTGGGAAAGGTATTAATCCATCTCTTCTCCTCCAAGCTATAGGTTAAATATTGTTATCTACAAGAAATTGTTAATGCAATATTCACTCAAAAAACAAAAAAAGAATTAATCATACAATCCAAAATATGTTTTGGCTTTAAATAAACCACAAAGGTTTGATAAACTATAAAAGAAACAAGTCAATCAATATGATCATTTTAATTTCTCTCAAATATCTTTCTTGGAACATTTTTCTTCTTATTGTCAAAGTTTTCAATTTCTTTTTTGATCATGAGCTCTGTTGAACTTTTCCACAATTTCTAATGTTCTTTTCCCATCACTCAATAGCTTTACACAATTGTTTTTACTTTTGAGGTTAGATATTTCTTATGGTCCATGGAAATGTTTACATACGCTGAAATTAAAAAATAAGTATCAATAACTATACTATTATATATAATTTTATGCACAATATATACAACCTTTGAGTTGCATAATACAGTTCCACGTTAGCAAATAAGTAACTCTTACAATCAAATATAATTTTAGTTTTTTTAGAGATATCTCTAATAAAAAATAAAATTATATCCATATGATATATTTATCATGTAACCATTATTTTTTTAAGCATTTCACCCCAAGCAAGGCTGGAGTGTCACTCACATGCAAGGGGTTACAGAGAATGAAAGTAAGAAAAAAAAGTGGTTTTGAGGAAAGGATAAAGAGAAGGACAGGGATTAAGATCAAGGCATCAGAAGATGTCAATTGACATTACATTTAAATTTTTTAAGATTATAGTTATTAGGGAAGCAAGTAAGTGGAAGGGAATTCCGCTGTTGGGAAGTGTAAGAGAAGAAGCTGTTGGAGTAGATGAGGCAGTTACATTTAACTGTTTTGATAGTAAAAGGGTGGGATTGAGATGACAACCTAGTAGCACACATAAATTCAAGCAGTTGGATTATCAGTGAAAATAGCTCATCAGAGCAGTTGCCATGAAAATATTTGTTGAAAAGACAGAGGGAAGCCACGTCATGCCTCTGAGAAAGTGACTGGTGTCAGGATGTCAGATCAGGACCTATCACATTACATATCCATCTTTGGTATCCTGAAATGTTTATCAGTATCAATTAATACCATTTTTATTAGGAAAACATTGACTTGCATGATAAAATCTGACATTGTATAGTTTAGAATTTCTAAGGACATTGAAAACTGTCATTACCGTAATTTCTCAAAAATAATACACACCCATAAATAATATACACCCCCAACAAATGATCCAAAAATTAATAAATATATCTATCTCTATGTAGAATTTGCATCTATAAATTTTGTCAAACAAAAAAAGACAAAAATAATTACAAAAACATTTTGTCAACATTGACATTAAGAATAAAATCAAAACTATGCAAGTAAAATAATGTTGAGAATTACCCTGCGGTTTCCCCCATAAATATAACATTTTATTTTACTGCCAAAATGTTTTTAAAACGTGTGAGTTATAGTGCAAATTTTAAACAAAATGCAATAGAATTGGCAAGAGAATGAAGAGGATGAAGATAATTTTAAACAGGACGATGATAATATTGTGAATGATAATTTGTATAATGACAATTTAGATATTGATTCTATAATAGAAAGTGGTGGTGATGATGATGATAATGAAAATTAAAATTAAAATTTCAATAAATTGTTAATTTGATATCCTGTTTTCTTTGAAATTGGACTTTTTATAGATTTTTTTATTTTTTTGCCAAATAAGAAAATGCAGTTACTAATAAACATAAAAAATGTTACAATTATAATTGTTGAATGTAAAATGAAAATTGGGATAATATCTTTCTTATTTTAGAAGAACAAGTACATATTTATTATTATAAATCAATAATGAAAAAATTCCAGTCAGATCCATTACATTCACTTACGTGCTAATACCCTTGGGAAAGGTATGAATCCTCTTCTTCTCCCCCAGCTATGGGTAAATAGCAGGACAAGCCAGGTTCTATAGACTTAGATGGCAATTGGTCTACCACAGAAAGAAATGGCAACCTACTGCAGGAAAAGATCTGCCTTGTCTGTCATGTATAAAAAAATACATGATCACCTAAGCATGTATCATGCATGGTACATAACTGACTGACTGAATGAAAAAAATATTTTTGTTTAAACCTACCTATAATAAACACTGTTACTATCACCTGTAATTTACAGTTAAAAATGCATATTATTTTTGAGAAATTATGGTAAATCAACATTGTAAAAATCCTTTTTTTCATTACTTGCCTCCTCATCATCATAATTATTCATATTTCCTTATTATCTTTATCATCATCATTCTCATCAACATTACTTGCATTTCTTTCGAATCAAAAATATTTTTGGCACATATTGACAAGAATGTGATGGCTACAGTTGAATGAACACAACAATTATAAAAGTGAGAAAAGTTTTATTAAAATATAATCAATACTGTTCTCAGTATAAAATTCTTTTAGACATTGTGTACTTAAGGATTCTGTGAACTGAAAAGAAATCTTTGAAGAAATCTGTCTTTGTTGTCAATGTAAACTGAGCTTCCAAATTCACCAATCAGTTTACTTCCTCATTCCATATATATACAGATGGGGCTGGGCAATCAATACATTTTGGAAGATGCAGTGAAACTATCAGCTTGTCATAAAATAACAATGTTTGACCCAAAATTATAACAAGCTAATTATAAATAGAATGAAAGAAACCAGAGTGTTGCATTATCAAATATCTGTTTGACAAGCTTTGGTATTAACTGCTGCTAGAAAAAAGATAATTAACCAAATATTTATAATAAAAATAAAAACACTTAAAGAGAAGTTAGAACATAAAAATGGATTCATTTCACAAAAACATGCTACAAAGTATAGAAATGTGTTACAGCCATTCTCTCCGATCCCGAAAAGGAAAGCTAGTAGATGTTAAAAAAGGCTGTCTTTACTCACAAGTCACTCTGTAAAGATGGGTCTCTGTTGATTGGCCAAGACCAGTGCATATTAATTGGAGAAGAGGAAGGAAACCTATCTCAATCAGAGATACAGAATTAAATGACTAATATTGAGAGAAATTTATATTAGGAATAGTAATAAAAACAAAAGAGGAAAATTCATAATCTGCTTTTTTGTCAAGTAAATAAAAATTTAATGAGGATGACACAGTATTGATAACAGGCACAGAACAGAAACTACAAGAAATCCTATATATGGTTGGAAATGGAAGGCAAAAAGAAAGGATAAACATCAACTGTAAGAAGATAGGCTGACAACCATGCATTCTAAGATACAAACTATGAAATGGAGAATCAGCCAAGTATGAAAATTTAAATATCTTGGGAGTGTTTTAATAGAGGACAGAAAATGTGGCATAAAAATCTGAAGTCTTATTGGAACAGGGAAAGATTACTTTCAAAAGCTAAGTTAAGTATTAAGAAACAGAAAAATTTTATTAAAAACAAAGAAAAAGAGTACTGAAGTGTTAATTAGTATCGGTCCACCTATATGCTACTGAATGCTGGGAAATCTCATCACAGATGAAGAAGAGACTTTAAGCAACACAAAATGTGTTTCAACAGAAGGATGTTGAGAATACAATAGGAGGAATATGTAAGCAATGACTAAGTTTTAAGGAAAATGGAAATAAAAATGCCACTTATATTTGAATTTTCTAGGTACATAATGAGAAAAGAGGCCTTTGAAAATTTGATACTCACATGGCATATTGAAGACAGGAGGGACAGAGAAAAGCAATGAATAATCTACCTAACAAGCTTGGGAGTAGGAGAGATAGCAATAAGATAAACTTTACTAAGAGCTACAAAGGACAGGAAGTTGGGGATAGCCGTGATTGCCCACATTTTGAATAAAAGCAGCAAATAAAAAAAGAAATACCAGTTAGTGTAATAGAAGTAGATGTTTATAAATGCAAACTAAATTTAGTACAAGACTATACACTGGGGAGAGAAGAACTAATGTTTGACAACTGTTCAAATGTGTTAAAACAATTTTTACACTGCAAATAACTTTGATCTGAGAGTGTCTGTCGTATATCCTTGGAATATTTTCCTAATTATCAAAATCATTTTCTTAGATTATTTAATTCTCATCACCTATGAATCAGTGATATTCTATTGTTCACAGGTGTGTCTGGGTTGAATTAATCTCCATTGTATTCACATTTCAAATATTATTTCTTCAAGATTATGGTTGCAACTAACAAGCTTTCTGTTGCCATGATAGACTCATTTGTTTTGCAGTCTATCCAGCTGATGCACAATGCCCACCTGTAGCATATTGTCTCAAAAGATTATTAACGTCAAAGTGTTTCAGTATCTAGAAAAATATTTGTTTGAACATGCTCAAACCCACTCTCAAAGCCTCACTTTTTGCATGACTTCCTGCATTATTTGCAATGATGTCATCATATATTATGGCAGAGTATACATGGGGTGGTGTATGGTTGATCAAACATTGAGAGCCAATATTTACGGGGCAGGGTTTTTGGTTTTCTTTTTTAATCATTTTACCCCAATCAAGGCAATAAAGCAACTAAGATGCAAGGTGTTACTGAGTGTGAAAGAATATGAGGCAAAGAAAAACATTATTAAGGAGAGAGAACAAGAACAAGATAGACCATAATGATTGACATTGCATTTAAATTTACGGGTTGGGTGGGTTGAAAGCTAAATAGTTAAAATAAATGCTTTATTTCCTCAATCATAAAGTGATGAACTTACTGAAATAACAATGTAAATTTTTTTGCTATTATATATTGTATATATTTTAAATCATATACTAGCATTACTATTTTTAAGGGGTATTTTCAAAATTCAATATTTTTTTGATCTTTCAAAATACTTTGTGTGCAGTGATGTTCAGAATTAAAAATGTTTTTCTGAATTTAAATTATTTGCATTTTGTTCAGATCCAACAGTCACAGCATCAAATCACTGCTCATGAAACACTGTCTTTGATGGTCAGAACATGTAGCAGAAATGGAAGAGTCAAGGCTTCCATGTTATTATTATTCAGTGAGCTCACTTCAGGGAAAGACCATGGGGTTCCCTCTTTGAAGGCCCAACAGAAAGCTACTGGACTGAGCCTAAATCATTTGAATCACCATCAGAATCAAAAATTTGAAGCCACCAGAAAAGAAAAGGAAGAAGTCAATTGACAAGAGAGAAGGTTCAACAAAATCAACCTTGTTCTCCATCAACATTACTATGCATCGGCTCATCCATGAAAGAATAGGTCAGCACTATCATCATAAAGGAAGTGATCAGCCAAGAAGAAATCAAATTCTTGGATATGAGAGAAAGCCAATGACAGAAAAATTAAATATGGTTCCTGAAAATGTTATTTTATAAAATTGTATATTATTTCAAATGAAATTTCTGGTACATTAACTTATTATACTTTTTACTCAACACCGACAAGAAAGAGAAATCAGTTTATTTGAAAAGTGATGGTAAATATTTTCTTTGGAAAACTATTGTTAAATCATTATTAATTATTTATCTTAATTTTAGTTGCATTTCATAGTGACTTTTCAGACTGTCCTTCAACAGCCATCAAGAAACAGTATTAATAAATATAAAGAAAAACTTGAGGTGAGATTTGAAATCATTTCCCTTTTATTTTGGGAAGTCTGCCTCTCTATAACAGCTGCTTTACCTTTTTGACTACAAGAACCAATGACCGACAATGATTTAATTTATTTGTTTTTCATTGATTGTATGGCATTATATTTGGAGTAACTGGTTTTCTATACTCAAGTTATAATATCATTATTAATTTTTTATTAGATGAAACAGCATCCACCATTATTAATTTTTAACTAGCATTTCTTTCAATTTGTTTTTTACTAGTTATTTTTTTCAACTTAAATCGCTATCATTTGACTTAAAATATTTTTGCACTTCCTTGCCTTTAAAGGAGTGCTCTTTGCTGTGCTGATGTTGCTACATGCCTTACTTCTTGCCTATCTCACACTGCAATTTTTTTCTAAGCTCTATACTAAACATTAAATCTGTTGTGAAAAAGAACTAAATAAAAGGAATAGAAAACGATCAGCTTTAAAAAAGGACTCGTAACTGGAAAAACCGAATGAAAAAAGAATGTTAACAACAAATACTTTTTCACACCCAACCCAGTTCTGCGGAATCAGAATCAACGTTGAGTTTAAGCAAGCAAATGAGCCAACTGGAGTAAAGTGGCATGCAGTTTTAAATTTTTCCCACTTTTGATGAATACAGCTAGTGATTTTTTGCATGCTAGCATGCTAGTTAACATTTGTGTCAGTCAGCTGTTGTCTCTCACGCTGGCCAATAGAATCTTCCTGCCTATTTGTGGCAGCCAGGTATAGGCTCTCACTCTGGCCAGTACAAAGTGGCTGCAAACTACATGAAAACTGCCATAGAAGCATGAAAAATTGATTATTTCCACTATCAATGGGAGTTGGGAAATGCAAAGTTGGTCTTGGCCTTCCCACTAACTTGGAGCATGTACATGTAAATTTTGATGCAAATCCATCGAAAATTGTGGCCATGCATTTGTTACACACACACACATGCATACACACACACACATCCTGCCTTTTATATATATATATATATATATATATATATATATATATAATATGAATAAAAGGAATATAAGAAAATAAATGTGCCTGCAATAAGATGGAGTGTCAAGAGAATGGTTTTTCCCATGAAACTGCTCTTTTAACTACCTTCACTCTTCGGCAATGTTTTATTGTTTTAAAAATCACGGATAAGAATTCTAATAAAATCTAAACATATGATGAAATAGGTACAACTTACGAACACAATATACAAGGCCAAGGTAAGTGCAAACAACAACATAATGCACTACATCGGTGCCACCGAAGGTCCATTCAAGATGAGGAATAACAATCACAACCTTTCATTCACCAACAGGAAATATTCGAACAGCACGACACTTTCTACATACATATGGCAGCAAAAAGACAAAAATATTACACCAACAATAAGTTGGGAAATATTGAAAAAAGCCCCTGCCTACAGCAACATTGCAAAAAATGCCTACTTTGCCTACACGAAAAAGTAGCAATAATATCACACAAACCGCAAAAGAACCTACTAAACAAAAAATCAGAGATAATCTCCAAATGTAGGCATGAGAACAAGTACCTATTATCCGAATTCATACCAAACGGATAAAATAGACAAACCACCAACAATCACAATTTAATTTCAAGATACCATCAAAATAATTGCATCTATCATTGTTATCATTGCACCACCATTAGTAATCACTTTTACCACTTTACAATAACTATTATCTAATAATATTATCATTACCACCAACACCCAGCACCATCACTTACACATCACACCTACTATTATAAATCCTCTACAATCTTTAACGCATATTACTCCCCCAGCATATTTAACACCTTAAAACAATAAGATCAGATATAATTTCCATATATAACCATGAGAATAAACACCCATTACCAGGATTCATAATAAATAAAAATAAACAAATAAATATAAAATAAAATAAAACACTAACAACCACCCTTTAGTTCAAGCTAGCACGACAATAATTACATTTATAGGTTTTATTATTCTCCCACCAACATTCAGACTAATCACTACTAACAATTTACAATAAATATTAACCACTTATATTATTATTGCCACCATCCACCTTACATATTACTATCACACCATATCTACCATTACCATATAATCCTGCCATAATTATTAACGTAAACTACCCCCTCTCCCAGCATATTTAATACCACCATAAAAATAACCAATAAGGATTACAAACTGAAATTTCTACCAGTCACATATATACAGTCACAAATAAACAAGGAAATAGCGAGCTTTAATATAATAAACAATAATATTTTTGTAAATTAAAAATTAAAATATTATAGCAATCTTCAACTACCATAATTTTACACAGAATACCTATTATCAGGATTTATGCCAAAATAAATTAATACATATAACAAAATAAAATAAAATAAAATAAAACACCAACAACCACTCTTTAGCTACCACCACTATAACTACATTCATGGTTTCATCATTCTCCCACCACCGTTACTAATCATTTCTACTAATTTACAATAACTATTAGCTAATTATATTATCATGGCCTCCAATCCCTTGCAACATTACTATCACATCATATCATATAGACCCGTTATTAAATCAAACTACCCTCTCACCCAGCATATTAAATATTAAACATCACCATATAAAATAACCAATAAGGATTACAAATTTCTACCTGTTACATATACACAGTCAAAAACAAACAAATAACCAGCTTTAAATATAACAAATAAACCGCCATTTTTTTCAAAATTTAAAAATAAATATAAATAATAATAATTTTTACCTATCATAATTTCACACAAACCCCACCACACGTATATACATACATGCGAGGAAATATTATTCAGCGGAAAAATAAAATATATGACATGTATACATTCACGAGACATTCACAAGACATTTCCGCCACACTTCCAATCTTTAAATTTCAACATACAAATGTGTATGTATAGACACAACACCACCCGTATACATACATATGTCATATCTGAAACTGCCCACATATGTTTATATATGTATGAGTCCCGACGGACGACCAAGTATGTATATGTGTCTGCATACATCGATGTTTGCGTTAGTACGATGAAAAAACGACAAAGTTTCCCCCACCACTTCCACAATAACACCAATACACGCAATCTACATAAACCCAAATTTTTAAAAAAATTAATCAGTTTGTCTGACGATCGCTAAAGCGTGAAACCCAGGGTCACAAACTCACATCTATCCAACCAAATATGTTAGCTCCATCTCTGATATTGAGCGCTTTCTAATAAGTACTGCGCATATAATATATAAATAATTATACATATATATATATATATATATATATATATATATATATATATATATATATATATATATATTTATTTATATTTATATACACACACTTTTCAAATATATATATATATATATATATATATATATGTTCCACACAGAGAACAGTATATCACATACATCTGCATAGCAAAGCAGAGTGTAAAGAGAAACAAAACAGAAATATATATATATATATATATATATATATATATATATGTGTGTGTGTGTGTGTGTATGCCTTAGTAGTAAAATAGTCTCTCTGAGAACAAAACATGTTTGTCATTCTATTTCCTTCCACTACTTCATTCCACCTGTGAACTACAGTGTTATTATATTACAGATATAATAATGCCCATAATGGGGGAAATACCAAAGGGGGAATAAATCTTCTCTTACTTAGCAACCTTCCATTATAAAGATGATAGAAAGACACAGGCAGGTTTAATGTCTTCAGTTTTATTATTCCATTACCTGTTTAAGCTTTTAAAGCTTTATAGTAAATGGCACTTGACTTTGTTTACTCTATAATTCTTTTGTTATATTTTCTTCGGCTCTGAACCAAGATAAGGTTACATCAAGATGTGTCTGTTTGAGGCATTGTGAGGTTAGATATTAGGTTATTTCTACTGACACTATCATGAAATTGCATCAGAATTCACAGCCAAGATTTAAACCCATGTCATTAGTTTAAGAAATTGATGCATAGATGTTTAAAAATAAAATGTTTGTTTTTATGACAGATGAGATGAGCAATTTCCAAATTAGTCTATGGGAGACACACAGGCCATATTATGATTCAAGGAGTTTGAGTTTATTTTATGCTCAACATTATAGTGTTTTTCCAAAAATAATAACTTTCAAAATATAGATTATTTATTTTGTAAAAATATAATTAAAAAAATTTATTCCTGTAGATTAAATATAGGGTGCAGTTCAAAATTCTTTGAAGCTTACCAGGATCAACAGACACTTGAAGAAGGATGGAGAGCACAACAGCCAAAATATTGAATTACCCCCAGATTTGAACATGTCTCATGTGTGAAATATAACCCCCCAAAAAATGGCAGCTTTACAAGTCGTATATTTAAAAAGATAGATCTCGGTGTTAGATAGACTTTCACAAGAATCTCTTTTGACCTATGCAAATTTGAAGTGACACTCAATCTATAAAAAGTGCTTAACAGAGAGAAAGTGTGACTGCTCTAGCAAACAGGAGACTCATGTTGTTGAATTGTTTGACTTACACTATTAAGGAATGTAGCTCATTTGAACATCTACCAGGGAAATAGTGATAGAGTAGTGAGAGACTTAGCTGTATTAATCTAAACTTCTTCTATGTTGCTTGGAGGAAATGAATTAGGAAACTTTATTACAAGCTGAAAAGAAACTGACTACAAAAGATGAGGACATTACTTCAAAAGTAAATAATTCAAATATGCACAATATTGTGCATTAACAGTTAGTCACTTGGTGGGTCTTAGCTGTAAAGGTCTGAACTGGTGGAACTAAGTAATGTTCTTCATCAGTAAATTTGCCAGGGAAATAGCAATCCAGTATTGAGAAGATTGCGACAGTTCATCTGTGGGTAAAGGGGTTGTAGAATAGAAAATAATTCATCACCCACAAGGCTACATAGAAGCTTTTGAACTCCAGCCCAATTATAGTAACACTACATCATTTTTGAGTTGATCTGGCTCTTGTAAAAATAAAGCATAAAAGGCAGTATAGGAAGTAAATCCTTCAACATTTGTCTATATTTCTGAGATGTTGTATTGTAATTATTTACACTATTTACTTTGTTCAGACTGTTGCCCTCATCTTTATTGTCATATTCACAACATTTCGGCCACTGTAAGCTCTGGCCTTCTTCAGGATCTGTCTCTCTTTCTGAGATGAGGTATTGTAACTATTTACACTATTTACATTGTTCAGACTGTTGTCCTCATCTTTGTTACCATACTCAAAACATTTTGGCTGTTCTATGCTCTGGCCTTCTTCAGGTGATATACATAGAAATTTCAAACTGAACTTTTTATTTCATCCAATGGGGTAGATTATTCTAGTTCCACACACCATGCCACTTCTGAATATCTCAGTTTCAGTTATTTCCCTTTAGTAACTCAATTCTCCAAGTTTTTGGTCATCTCTGCTGTGGCCAGGTATTGAAATCACAACTCTTTGGGTCAAATCACTGGATTAATTCAACCAAAACTTTTATCCACTAGGCAATATCACCTGAAGAAGAACAGAGCATTCAACGGCCAAAACGTTGTGAATATGACAATAAAGATGAGGACAACAGTCTGAATAAAGCAAATAGTGTGAATTAAATCATACTTATTATAAAATCCAGGTTGTGTGTATGTGTGTGTGTGTGTGTGTGTGTGTGTGTGTGTGTGTTCGTTTATATATTGGATCGGATTTCCTACATTTTTCAACTGATTTCAACAAAACTTCACAGGACTACGTAAAATTACCTTGCAGTGGTTCTGACAGTGCCAAAAATTGGAAAAACACAATTGTTTTTGCACAAAATCAATTTGAAAACACGATTAAGAGGCATCACTGTTTTGAGAATGAAAGGGGGACAACTCATATCGAGTTATACTTATAATAAAACCCAGGTTGTGTGTGTGTGTGTGTGTGTGTGTGTGTGTGTGTGTGTGTGTGTTCGTTTATATATGGGATCGGATTTCCTACATTTTTCAACCGATTTCAACTAAACTTCACTTTTTTTTTGGTAGGTAGTGTTTCTTATTGTCTTGCACACTTTTTTCTTTATTTTTACATTCAGAATGCTTTAAAAATTCCATTTACAAGACAATTGTTTATAATAAAATTGAAAAATTCTATTCAATCAACAGACTCATAACGATTGAAAACAATGTTTTTGTTTGGGTTTGACCAATTCGTAAAAAAAACAAAAAACAAAACAAAACAAAAAACTAATTAAGACATGCGTGTCCGTCAACCTTAAACAATAATCGTTGTCAATTTTATTTTTCAGTCTTTATGATGGTTGATACTTGATCTATCTCTTACTGTTACATCCCCGGGCAACGCTGGGCTCTACTGCTAGTCCTATATATATTTTTCAACCAATAAAATCCCATCAGAAAATTTGTTGGATAAAAAATCATTACTAAGGCAAATACCACCAAAAATACTTGCCGGTGTAGTTGTAGAATGACTACATGTTATTTTTGGACTATTTAGAAAATAACAATAATCACCACTCCAACAAATTCAAGAAAAAGATTTTCATGAGCTAGTGTGAAATTATTTTCTAACTAATGAAAACCCAGTATTCAAAAAGTTCACACATCTATGTGAAATTAGATTTTGAGTCCCATTACAGATATAAAAATAGAAACATACTTCTCAAGGCTCAAAACAATTATGAAGGCCAAGTTGATCTACATGTATATACACACACACACACTGACATGCACACATGCATACAAAGGAAGAAATGATAATGTGTAGCTGCCAACTAAGGCTTTGTCTACAAACTCACAAATACATTAGGCTGACCATTATGAAGTAAGTCTGTCCATACATTTCACATATGCACAAAGAACACTTAATTCCTTTATAGAACAAACTTCACTGCAAGGAAAATTGAACATTTTATTGTTATTGTATATTTCTGAAGAGAATCTATAAATGTTATTTCAACTGATGTTCTGCTTCTACTTTTCCTTCAGAAAATAACCTTTTTTATGTTTCATTTAAAAGATGTGTTGTTGTTAAATGTTTGGAATACCAACACTTATCTAACAACAAAAACCTGGGTAGACAGATTCCAACAGATACTTTCTGGAGCATTACAAGAAGTTAACTATTTTACTAGCATCTTTAGTGAAGAATTGAATTTATACATGTTCCATTTGACGTCTGACTCCTTACAGATGCTCAAAGTAAGGTGCATCTTAGAGATTGCTCATCATGACAGGTGAGCATTGATGGTTGTATGATTTTTTTCAAAATAAATAAGTTAAAAGTAATTTCATTGGATGTAAATAATGAGCAAAGAAAGGTTTAGAAATATTAATTGAATAAATGAAATAAATAATTGTAATTCTAAGAAACAGACTAGATTTGTGCTTATTTCAACAAAACAGAAATGAAATTAATTTTGTTTATGTAAACAATATACCATGCCTAAAATATATGAGCTGAGATAAGCAACTTCAAACCTTCTACTGATTTTGAGATACAAATAATGAAGAAAAAATAAAAGTTTTAAATCTCAGTGAAAGAATGACAAATTAGTTTTGTTAATATCTTGTTTTTTGTCTCTCAACTACAAAGAATTTACCCATTTTATTTTTTCTCAAATAATAACTTCATGGCAAAATATACAAGGGAAACTCATAATATATATAAGATCTCATCAAAATTGTTGATTGATAACATTTTTTTCACATATTTCTTTATATCTCATTAGAAAATCTTTAAAAAATTTGTGCATGTGCGGATTTATGTTGATTGGAAGAATAAAGTTGTAACAATTTAATTTCCACTTTTATGTTGAGAGGAAATATAGGAAAAATAAAGCAGAAATATTTTTCAGTTGCCATTTTTAGTTTATTTTCAAAAAAATTTCCCAGAATCCAAATTTCTGTCACCTCCTCCCAAGACTGTTGTTGATAAAAGAATTTAGAAAGGATATCAATGGTATTAAGAAGATATTTTAAATATTTTCATTCCATTGAAAAAAACCCAAGTTTTAACTGATTTCTCTTTTGGTCACATTCCTTATTGACTCATTCTTTAATTGTTTCACATCAAGCAAGGAAATAAAGCCACTAATACGCAAGGAGTTACCGAGTGTTACTGAATATAAGAAATACACAACATTATTAAGAAGAGAGAACAATAAAAGAACAGGAATTAAGAAGATAAAAGATAATGGTTGACATTGCATTTAAATATCTGAAGATCAAAATGAACCTGAAAGCAACAAGTCAGAGGATCTTTTGACAAAGCAAGAAGTGTAAGAGAAGAAATTGTTAACATAGAATTTACAGTTCCACCACTTCAAATGTAAAATTATGTGACCTTTTTGCTAATCTATTCTTCTTTTCTTTATGTGCTATGTTCCTTTTGGTTTATGTTCCTCTCATTTAGTATGTCTTTCTCTGTTTCTCTGGCCCCCTATCTGTCCCATGAGTATCAGATTCTCCAAGTCTTCTTTCCTCATATGTGTCCTAGAAAGCTCAACTGTCTTTTCCTGATGTTAAGTATTAGTTTTCTTATTGTTTCCATTTTCTTCAAAAATTTGTTGTTGCTCACATGTCCACTCCACAGTATCCTCAGCATCCTTCTGTAGAACCACATTTCTGTTGCTTCAAGTCACCACCTTATCTTTGAAGTACTGCACTTAAATTTGTAAAGTTGAGGTACCAAAGAGGAAAGCTCATCAAAACAATCACCTGAAAAATATTTATAGAAAAGGCACAGGGAAGATATGGTGGGAAAGTGACTGAAGTTGAGATGCCCTATCAGGACTAATAATATTACAGATTGTTCTTTAGAATATATATTTTAACAACATAGTATTAGACTTATTATATCTTATAAAAAAAGATAGTATAACATGTACTTTGATATCTTTAAACAGTTCTTTTATGTTGATTCCATTATAGAATCTTTGTTTAATGGAAGGGAAATCACTCATGAAATGTTTCTCTTTGTATAGAGCCAAGGATGTAGGGCACAGTTGTAGTTCTTCTTGTTTGGTTAAAAATAAATGGCTGATTCTCTCGTGATCAATAGGCAGTTGGAATCAAACTTCTGGGAATACCAAGCATAAAAAAATGATGCCTGAAGAAGTTTGATGTTAACAAACAAAATGTTCGGAGTCTAACAACCAAAATGAAAATGCTGCTCTTGATAGCAAAGAAGAAAATAATAGTCAACAAATGACCTTAAAATGGCTCTTTGTAAACTTATATAATCAAAGTTATTAAGCAGTATAGATTCTACTAGCATATACTATGTTTATTGTAGCATTGACTATCTAGGATTGCTGAACAAAAGAGATGTGACCAATCAGCAAAGAGTTTCATACATGTGCTCCAAGAATCTATAGATCAGGACTTTGTGAACTTGAAACACAATGTCTATTCTGAACGAACAAGTTCTTCACAACACTGCATATATCTTTACAAATCAACTACAATTGCTGGCTGATTTCCAGACACAATCTTTCCTGTGACTTTTCTTCATCATAATATATTGTACTTTGGTTGTGGAGATCATTTGCCTGAGTTTTTTTCTTTTTCTGGTGCCATTTATTTAGTCTTCTTCTTCTGTGGCATCTCTTCAATTTTCTCTTTTTTTCCAGAAAGCAAAGATTTGCAGCTGTTCATTCTGTCAGTAATCAAGTCCCATAAGGAAATGAGAAAATAACTCATCTACAGTTTGCTGGAATTGTTTGTGCAAAGTTCTGATCAGGAACATTTTAGGCACATCCTGATAATCATTCACTGGAAATTGCAAGTCCAAAATCCATTTACTAGAAGAAAAAAAGTTTGCCACAAAGCCTGTTCATAGAAAACTCCTACATAATCACTTCACTATCACATAATCATATGACTCATTATATAACAAATATTGTTGATTATTCTAAGTGTTAACCATAAATTTGATACATTTTGCAATAATTCCATATAATATTTTTATTTGATTGCCTTATTTTAATAAATGGTTTGTTTTGGTTTATTTTGTTTTACAGCATATCAGCCTCAACTGGTTATTTAATGCCAACAAGATTTTAGGATAGTTTCGTATGAATAGAATATGTATTCTTTGTAAGAAATTAATTTGTAGATCAGGTTTGGTTTATTTTGTTTTATGGCATATCAACATCAATGTGTTATTTAATGCTGACAAGATTTTTAGGATAGGTTCGTATGAATAGAATATGTATTCTTTGTAAGAAATTAATTTGTAGATCAGGTTTCATTGACATATTTTTGTAAACAGAGTTTTTGTCAAGGGTTAAATATATTACTGGTAATTTTTCTTTTCAAAAATATATTCTGGTATATTTAGTATAAAAATCTATTTTTATGCTTTCATAGTGTTTTTGACCCCAGCTTAGGGGCTAGCTATTTTCCCATAGCTTGGACCCTAACAGGTGCTACCACCCTGGGTCATGGTGCACCTAGGAACAACAGCAATTTCAGGTGGTTCCATTCTCCTCAAAATTTCCTGATCAGAGTCCTTGCTGCTGGATGTAGTTTGTCATCAAACCAGGACAAGGATGTGTTGGTAGCATAATGTTTATCAATACAGGGCTGAGTTTAAATTCTGGTCAAATGTTTGCATCACATTAATGCCAATGCAAAAGGTATGAATCCATCTCTCCCTCCTCTAGATCACTAGCAGGACAAAATAGGCTCTTGAGAAATTTTTTTTTATTACTTGTTCACCCAATGACCCATGAGTCACTCAAGGTAGAGTGTTACTGATTGATGTGGTACATAATAGGAAGAGGTAAGAAATGGTGCTTAAAAGGATATAAAAGAATAGATATTGGTTAACCATGGACTTAAAGAAGTTAAGATTGTAACAATTGGGGAACATCCTCTTGAGAGTCTGTTTCAAGAAGCAGCAGTTCTTGGGAAGGAGCAGTTCAAATGAAACTTCATTTTTCTTAACAAAATACAAAGATAAAAACTATAACTCATTCTGGTGTACATGGCATGCTGGGACTTAGCTATGAATGTAAAGGTTTGTGGTACAAGGGAATGTGTATGGTGTCAGGAGATTTGCCATAGAAAAGGCAACTGGGACATTTCATGGGAAGGGAAAGGGATCTAGAATGGAAAAATCTGAAAAGATGTAAATTGTAATAATTAAATAATACTAGTAATACTAATATCTGTAATAATGACACTTTAATAATTTTGAAAATTTTTAGGTCAGGGAGAACAAAAGTGTTACTGCTGCTGATACTTTTTTTTTAATGGACTGTGATTGGACGGTTCAAAGGTGAACTCCCCCCCCCCCTTTTGAAAGGGACGGGAGAACTGTCATTGGACCTTAGCAGGAGTTGGAAATGAGACAACTTAGAGAGAACAGGTTCGTTTTCTCTCTCCCTGCTGAAAAAGCAGGCAGCGTTTACCCATAAGTAAGGATGCATGGGTAACAAAGTTGCTGAGGGCAAGTTTCCTCTTCAGAGAAAGTTTTGAGAAGTCCTCTTGAAGAAGCCCCAGAAAAGAAAGTTGAAAAGAAGTCCGTAAGTGGAGTTTGGAGCCAAAGCCGTTTGAGAAGGAGCGAACATGTGCATTTTCAAAAAGTATTTTACCATGTGTTTATATAAATTTCCCCTTCCAGTGGCCATAAAAGAAAAGCATAATTTCCAGGCAGATGGGAGGAAAATAAGTGAAGAAAGAAAGGAGTTTGGTCACCAGGAAGAGAACTTTGTCTACACAAGAGAAAGAAGAGAAAAAAAGATAAAATCTTTTGAACATTGAAAGGACTGAAAGTATACTGAAGAGCTAAGGCTCTTCCCCCTTTTTTTATTGTTATCATTGACACAGCAGGGGGGCGCTATTTTTTGGGGGGTTTTTGGTTTTTGGTGCATTGTAATTTTTAAGTTTGTTTTCTGATATATATTTTACATTGTGTTAGTCAGATAATAGGTTGATCTATTCTCAGCAAAATGGGACAAATTTTTACAAGAACCCTTATTTAGTTGGTTAGAAATAAATATTTTTTTCTTTGTAATTGAATCTGATTTTTATTTTTTTTCTTTCTTTTCAATTATCAATTCGGGCAATAGTGAAAATACTGTTGCAGAAGGTTTTATTTTGTGAAAGAAAAGAAAATTTCCAAAATAATAATTAAATGAATGGAAAATAATTGTAGAATGGAAATAAAATAAATCACTGAATCTGATCCCTATCAAGGCTGTATAGAGAGCAGCTTCAGCAAAGATAGGGTATGTTCCCTCCAGTTTTGGTCTAATCTAAGTTTCATAAAGACAGAGCTGAAAAGGTGCTTCAGACTGAAAACTTCAAAGCTTGAGAGATTGAGCAGCTTGTCCATATATGGCAGCAACACTCCACTTTTGATTCAATCTGACTCTAATAAAGAGAAAGCTGAAAAGATGCTTCTGATCTCTATCAAGGCTGGAAAGTGAGGTCTGAGTAGTTCCAGTCCTGACATGGCAACAATACTCCACTTTTGGCTTTGATCTGGTTTGTCTCTTGTTCCTAGTAGGCATTGCCTACTAGGATCGATGGTACAAGGAATTAACCATTTTCATCACATTTTTTTCCAGGAGAGGTATCACTCTAAATTCAAAACTGTGGAGAATGCTGCAGGAAAACAGTCTACTATATTAACAAAAGTTTTGGTTGATTGTTTTTATGATTTATCAACCCTTTATGGGTCATTTAAAGCTGAATCATATTTTGGATTATAAGAATTATTCTTTTTTTATTTATTATTGAATTAACAATTTTTGAGAATAATAATGGTTTTTCAGTTACAAGTTTTACTATTTAACCCATAGCTGGAGGAAGATTGGATTCATACCTCTCCAAAGTTTGCATGTGTATAAATGAATATAACAAAACTGACTAGAATTCAATTTCGGCTCCCAAATTTCTCTTTCCGGCCTAAACATCCACATATTTCTAAACAAGTTTTGATAATTTACAGATATTAAAGGAAAAAGAAGCTGTAGAGTGACATGACTACCTACATCCTAAAAGTACATTTTTCTTCTGTTCAGGACGTGAGCGATCGTAGCTCTCCATAACTTCTTTTCCTTTGTAACTCTGAGCAATTTTTTGTCTTTTTGCTATTTTTTCTAATCCCTGTTCATCCAATAACCTTGTTAGGTTATATGTTGTTTTCCTCTGTCCTTCTTGTTATGTCATGTGAGTATCAAATTTTCTAAACTCTCTTTCCTCATGATGTGCCAGACAAATTTAAACTGTTTTTTCTGTTTTTAAGTATAATTGTCCTTTTTGTTTTCATCTTCCTTAAAACGTTGTCATTGCTTACATGTGTAGTCTATAGTATCCTCAACATCCTTCTGTAGAACCACATTGCTATTACTTCCAGTCTCTTCATCTTATATTTTATAGAAATAATTTAATATATATATTGTTTTCACAAAATTTTTATTGCCCTCAATATTTCTCGTGATTTATATTTTAGAAGCAAATAGCAGAAATTGAAAATCAGGATTAAAGATTGAAGTTAATGCATATTTAACACTAAAACAGAATTGGGCCACTGGAAATCTATGATTGTATCCAAAATGTCTACCATGAAGTCTACTTTTCATATGCAACGGTCAAATTCTGGTCTGCTGAGTGTAGTTGTGTTAGTAGTTTCCTTAAAGACAAACTACAATCAGGATGGCTTGTGAAAGCAACCTTTGTTTAAAAATAACAATAAATTAAAACACATGATTTCTGGCAAACGTGGACCTTTGTGCCCGTAAAAAAATAGAGTGTCAAAAGGACAGTTTTTCCCATGAAACTGCTTTTATTTTAACTATCTTCCTTTTTAGCAACATTTATTGTTTTAAAAAAGTGATGATTAGAATTGTAATAAAGCATAAACATATGATTAAAGTGAATTTATACTTTTTTTTTCTTGTGAATTTATAACAAACATATTAATCACTATTTATTTCTTTTCCTGCTTGTCATGTCATTTAAGAATATTGAGCTAAAAAGTTTTGAAAGACAGTGGGACACTTCCAATGAACATTTTATAGGTTTTACTGTTTGATAGAAGATCAGATTCCAAATAAATGATTACAACCAATGCACACCTAATGAACTGTCAACACAATTCTTTGCTCATCGGAAGTTACTTAAGAATGTTATTTTTGATAACACTTAAATATTATCCATAAAATTATTTTATTTTTATTGCAGTTTATTCTGCCAATACAAATTTTTATTTTCCTCATCTCCATCAATTCTGCTGACGTAGCTAAAATGTTTCATCTGAGCCACACAGCTGACCGTAGTTATTTTCAAGGCTTTTTTTTTAACAGCGATGATACAATACCTATGTTCATTTAGCATAAAGTGGTCATAGTTTTTAGTAATTAATTCAGTGAATATAAAATTGAATCCTTTTCCTTATATTTTATATTCTTGTTAACAAATTTTATTTTCACCTTTTCTTTCTTTTTGCAAATTTTATCCTTTCTTTCCATGACCAACTTTCATTTTCTTGACATTTTGTTTTATTATAGAAACATTTTCTGGCCACCAAAATCAATATCATTCTTCTTTATATTAAATTAGGAAATTTGGATATTTGTTGGGTAGAAAAGACAGACATGAGCCAAAAAAAAAAAAGAGATAGAATTACCTTTTGAAGAAAGAGAAAGTCGATAGAATATGTTTGTCTTTCCTGATTTCTTTTTATATACATATCTATTCAAAATACTTCAGTCTTATAAATGCATTAACATTTTATTGTCTACATTTTTCTATTCACTGCTTAATTGTATGAAATGTATACAAAATGAAATTTGGTAATACATAACACACACAAATGGACTCTCCAACATGGCATAATGGTTAGCAAGATTTTCTCGCTAGAACAATTATGACTGATTAGAGTGAGTTTGATCCTCACTGAGTGCCTCACTGTCTTGTGCCACATATAAGCTATGATTAGGAAACCACTATAATATACACAAATGGATATATACAGATATATACCAAAACATATATATATATATATATATATATATATATATATATAGTGAGAGGAATGCCTTTATTTTACAAACATGGTCAGCACATTTGTGTCCATGTTCATAGTTGATAACTAAATGTATGGATTTCTTATGTATGTATCTAGATTTATAATAAATCCATACATTCAGTTATCAACTATGAACACACCCACAATTTACTGACCATGCTTGTAAAATAAAAACATTCCTATAACTCTATACAAATGAGAGAAAGAACAGATAGAATAAAAATACACTGTTCATCAACATTTACTTTTAAAAAAGTGCATAATACAAAGTAGAGCAATATATTATTATTATTATTATTATTATCAGTCAGTTATATGCCATGCGTGATACACACTTAGGCGATCATGTATCTTTCAATACATGATTAACAAGGCAGATTTTTTTCTGCAGTAGGCTGCCATTTCTTTCTGCAATAGACCATTTGCTAATTCAAGGCTATTTACCTATAGCTAGGGAGAGAAGAAGAGGATTCATACCTTTCCCAAGTGTATTAGCATGCAAGTGAATATAATGGATTCAACTGGAATTTGAACTCGTCTCTCTGATTTCTCAATCCAAGCTGCTATCCATTACTCCAACATGCCTCTTTTTATTATAAGAAATTATAATATAAACATTTTGAAATCACATCCATTTGTTTGTGTTGGGAATGTTCTTTAGACAGATTTCAAAGTTAGTTTTTTCCATGTTAATGTAAAAAATAAATGTAGAGAATGCTCTACTACAATGGGAGTGAAATATCCAAATGAGAGAAAGGACAGATGGAGTAAAAATCCACTTGATTGAGCAGATTTTTAAAAGTAAATGCTACAAACAGTGGATTTTTACTCCATCTGTTCTTTCTCTCATTTGGATATTTCACATTCCCAACACAAACAGATGTGATTTCAAAATGTTATTATAATCTCTTATAATAAAAATATAATAATAATTGTTCCAAGCACTTTCAGCCACTTTTTTGGCTATTTTCAAGGTGGTTATGTTTTTGGTGTTGTTAGTTTTTCCTCATGTTTTGACTGTATAAGTTGTATTTTAATTTTCATTATGTTGAATAGGAGCAATAATTCCAAATCTTCCCTGGCATTCTTGTACGCATCTTTCTTTTTTTAATAAACTTTTAACACTCCATTTCCATTGTTAAATAAGGTGAGGTTAATAGTAGGATATATATATATATATATATATATATATATATATATATAAATACAAGATTCTGCTGAAGCAGGCCTTTTTTATATTTACAAATGCTATAACCTTGATAGTGAGCACTTTCACCTATAATATAGCATACTGCAAAACTACATTTGTATCATATCACACACACACACACACATATATATATATATATGTGTGTGTGTATTTATTTACGAAATAGATTAAATCTGACATATTTTTAATTTATTTTGTTTAGATGTTATTTTTGATGGAAACTCATATTTGAGTAGAAGCTTTGTTTTTTAATTAAATAGTATTTTTATTCAACTACATCTACAGACCTGAATATTTGAGAAATCTTGTCAGAAAAATATGCATTCTCTGGCAGAATTTCAGCTTGCATCATCTAAAGGGAACCGTCATTGGATCTGATATGCCTGACCATTCAGCCATAAAGAACTTCCGGTCAAACAAAGCTCAAATAGTGCCTTTTGAATGTACACTCTCTTCTGATTTTGAAACATCCATATCTGCTCTGTATTGTATCCTAATGTAAACAAAGGCAATTTATTTTTAGGAAATGGATTAAATCCGACATATTATTATTTTTAATTTATCTTGTTGAAACATAATTTTGGTGGATACTGATATTCGAGTAGAATCTCTGTTTTGTAATTAAACAGTATTATTTAATTAAACAGTTTTACCCAGCTAGATGTGCTGGCCTGAATATATAATAAATCTTGCAAATATTTGCACATGGGCTTAACATCAGTCTGTACTTTTTGGATTAAAAAAATGTGGAGCAATACATGCACAGGTTCCAAAATAAGGAACCTATGCATGTATTGATCCGTATTGATCTGTATATTTATATAATTTAATTTATGAATGGCAGTACACTGCATATTCTCCATGTTATTAATATCTATCTATACTCTCTCATGGGCTTAACATTCATCTGTACTCTTACATGGGTTTAACATTCATTTGTACTCATATATGGGCTTGTCATTCATCTGTACTCTCTCATGTACTTAACATTCATCTGTACTCTCACATGGGTTTAATATTCATCTGTACTCTCTCATGCACTTAACATTCATCTGTACTCATATATGGGCTTGTCATTCATCTGTACTCTCTTATGCACTTAACATTCATCTGTACTCTCATATGGGTTTAACATTCATTTGTACTTTCATATGGGCTTGTCATTCATCTGTACTCTCACTGTCAAATACTACCCTGTAATATGCTATTCCATGCCTCTTACAGCCATTGACACAATAGAGGAAGAGTTATAGTTTGGCTAACTAAACAACTCATGTCTTGCCTCATACATGTTCAATGGTGGTGGGGGTCTGGCAACTGTGCCAGCCAGAGAAGTTGTTGAACATCTTGCATAGCATTTTGGGTACACAATGGGAATCATGTGGACATGCATTATACTGTTGGAAGAGTAGATTTCTTTCCTGCTGCATGAAAGGTAGTAGAACAAAATGAACAGATGTAGATATATCTGGTGTTGTTCACTTTAGCAATCTATGTATATAAAGTTATAATCTCTGTCTGTCTGTTTGTTTGTTATCAAATGCCTCCTAGTGTTTTGGAGATAGACCCCATAACAATATATATTCTAAAACTATACCTACAGTACTTGAATATATTTCATTTTGATCAAAAGTGGTCCATAGGAGGCACAAATGCACCCACTGAAAATTTTTTTCCCTTTCATTTAAATTAAATTTAAATTTGAACAAGGGAATGACTCCTATGCAAAATATAGAAAGAGGAATCCAGAAGATGGAGGTCACATTGGCACGATCATTGAGTAATATTAAAATCCATTATTTTTCTCCAGAAATTATAACAATGATTTAAAATCAATCACCATTTTCTTACAAAAAAATATGTGACATACAGCAAGACATGGTAATTGGCTAGTGAGTATATATTTTTAATGTTTCTAACCTTCCTTTATATGAAATTCTTGTAGCTAGGTGATAGATGACGTCTGCTATTTGCCAAAAACCACATACTTTCTTTTTTTAAAACATGAGCGCTCTAGAGAGAGAGGTGGGGAAGCTAGAGACAATGATGACAGGTTATTAGGAGGAGATAGGAGGAGATTAATTACATTAGAAAGTAGGAGGTTCAGCATCAGGTAGAACATTATGACAATTGAAATAGATACACATAAAATGTAACATGTACTTGAGAATATGTCAATGATCTATGTTTCCATAGATTAGCACGAGTGGTGACATCTGTGCAAATGTCAGGTTGGAACATTAGATTGTTTCTTTGGTTTCATCACATATGAGGCAATATTGGAAAGTTTCTGAATGAGCCTTTATAAAGTATGTTGATATGCCAGTTGATAATATATTTTATATTTTTTCTTTTTTTAATCAATTCACCCAAAGCAAGGCAGTAATGCCACAAAGACACAAGGGGCCACTGGGAATGAAAACCCAATCATAAACAGGAAACAAGGGATAAACTTCTCCTGTTCCAAAGACCAGGTAACAGTTTGAACCAGACAATAGGCAAATCTATCTACTGTTATTGAGTATTATTTAAAATAGTTTGGTAGCTTTCACTTTTCTGAGAGCAAGATGATTAAATATCAAATTTAATTTTTTTGTCTATTCAGTTTAAATACAGAAGGTGTCATAAAAATGACTTCAAAGTGTCACACATTTTGGCTTCTACTCATTTTCTGTTGTTGCTAGGCAGAAAAGGAAATTAACCTGAGCAACACTGATGTCTATTTTAATTTCATTCAAATTGTGTGTGTATGTCATTTTCATGGCAGCTGATCTAAAAAATGAACTACAATCTGTTGTTAACTGGGGCAAGAAATGACTTGTTAATATTAATGCCTTCAAAATGAAATTTCTTTCTTTAATTGTCTTAGAGAATTTTCTTGTCTTCCATCAGCATGGCTGATGCTAACCTCCAGGAGAGTGACTTTTTGTGTCTTCTCAGGCTAACATTTTCTGTTGATATGATTATATTGAATCAATTGCTAAGTCTGCTGTTAGGAATATTTGTTCATGATGTTATGTTAGACACTTGTTCTTCTCAGAATTCTATTTTAAACATTTATAAGTCTATCATTCATCTATGTATTGAATATTGTGGCCACTCTGGGTCTGATGCTTTTGCTACATATTTAGAAATTTTTGATAAAATACAAAAAAAGAATTTGCAATGCTATCGGTTTTGACCTGGCATCTCAGCTTCAGTTATTTCCCTGTGCATTTTCTATAAATATTTTCATGAGAAATGTTCAGATGAGCTTTCTTCTTTGGTACCTAAACTTTATGAATTTAAGTACAGTACTAGATTGGCAACTATTAGGTTGGTGCAAAAATAATGACGTAATAATGTCATTTTTTGACGTTAAAATACGTCAAAAAATGACATTATTATGTCATTATTTTTGCACCAACCTATAAGTCTCATCATTTCACAGTTCAAATTAATGTAACCATAAGCTCTATGCTAATAGTTTCTTTTCTTGCACTTCTCACTTGTAGAAATCTCTTTTGGTGTCTAACTTTCCAGTCAAGTTTGATCGTCAAAAATTTAAATGCAATATCAATTCTCTCACCTTAAAAATATTTTCTTTTTCTTTCCCACACAGTATTCCCTTGCGCTTTGGTGTCTTGCTTGGAATGAAATGATAAAAAATATTTAATTCAATGACAAACCTAAAAATATTTCTACAAAATTTTAAAAAAAGGCTTTAAAATGAATTCTATTTATTATTGAATAATTTCTGAAAAATTCAATAAAATTTTATAATTATTTTTTTTAAAGTTTAAAAAATGAACACTTTCATAATGTCTCTGAATTAATGATTTTATTGCTTGACTATTGTTTATTACCAAATCAAGGCTGTCTATGCAACATACAGGAAGTTATACAAAAGAGTCTTTGCCAATCCTGAGCAAACAGAAACCACCAAGCTCATGGTCTACCGAACTATTGTAATCTCGACTCTCCTGTATGTCTGTGAGACCTTGGTACTCTACCAGAGAGACATCTGCAAACTTGAAAGATTCCATCAAATGAAAGTTTGTCAAATCCTGCAGAACACATGGGCAGGATCAGATTATGAACACCGAAGTTTTCCTCCACACAAAGATGGAAAGCATAGGAACAACCATGATTCGTCACCATAGGATGGACACCTTGCCTGAATACCAGACATCTACCCAACCAAACAAATCAACTTCTTGGAGCTTGCAACTGGCAAGAGACCATGTGGAGCCCCATGTCATTGCTTCAAGGCTCAGCTCAAAAACACATTGGTGAGAACAGAAATCAATCCAGTCAATTGGGAAATGGGAGCTGCAAAAAGAAAACATTGGAGAACAGCAGTTCATGAAAAAACAACATTGTTTGAAAACACCAGAAGAAAAATAGAAAAGATGAAGAGAGCTCAAAGAAAAGCCAGAACTCTCCATCTCCTGAACCCTACCATATGGTGGCTGTGAACACCTCTTTAAACCCAACATACAACTCATTTCTCACAGAAGGAGAATATAGATGAGTACCCCAATATTCGGCAAAGAGTTCCACCAATGATAATTGTATATTGCTTTACTTTAATTGACACAATGTTACATAACTTCAATTGTACTTTCAAGGAATCAAATCAGCCTCATTTCCTCCATATTCTAAAAGTAAGAAGAAGGTTCACTCAGTTGAACACACTCCTGCATGGGTGCTTTCCCAGAACAATACAATCATTAACCACCCTCCTTATCCTCATAATCTTCTCTTTCTCTTACTGCCTCTTTCATTAATATCTCACCTCATTCATCATAAACATTTTTACAGTAACTCTCTACCTCAAGTGGATCTTGAACCTTCTACTAGGTGACCTAGGATAAAAATTAATATAATAATTGAATACAAATAGATGACATGATGCCTATTGCCAGACTAAATGGATACCAGTTAGAATTATATCTGTACACACATTTCCACTGAATTGTACACAATATATAGACAACAGTCGAGGAACCTTCTGATACTATCATGCGTACATGTTTCTTAATTTGTGTACCTATATTTTTATGTGTGTGTCGTTGTGGGTCTTGTATGCCCAAATCTAGCCCGTCTGCTATCATATCAGCCAACATTAGTTATGAGTCAATTCCGCTTCTAATCCAATTAGTGTCTTTTACTGACATTGAGCATTTCTATGATATATTTTGATATCTTACTCATTTTAGTTTTGGTGATTTTAGCTCCACCACATTTCTTTCTTCTTGTGTGTGATTTTTGCACCATTTTCATTTGCTAGCTACATTCATTTTTGGAATATTATAGATGAATGATTTTTTATGAATTAAGCTCACTTGCCATAGTTGAAGTTGTTTCTCTGTTTTATTTTGATTGCTGATTCCATTAAGATATCAGTTGCCACACTGACTTTAATAATGAGATTATTCCTAATAGTGTATATCACAACTCTTTCATTTTCCATATTATTCAAAGTAGTCCTATTTCATAATTTATGTAATGCTAAACTTTAAGGCCTTATTCCAAACCCTAGTTTTATTTTCATAATTTATGTAATGCTAAACTTTAAGGCCTTATTCCAAACCCTAGTTTTATTTTCATAATTTATGTAATGCTAAACTTTAAGGCCTTATTCCAAACCCTAGTTTTATTTTCATAATTTATGTAATGCTAAACTTTAAGGCCTTATTCCAAACCCTAGTTTTATAGTGCATTTCAAATATTTCTAAAAGGTAACAGATTTTAACTTTATATTCTATGCCATGATTGCATGTAATATTGTATGTTTAGTTTTTGGTCACATATTTTTATGTTTTAAGCCAATTCACTTGTTGGTATAATCCAGTGTTATATAAAGTGTGTAGATTTTTCATGTGAATTGCAGTTTTTAAGTTAGCCCTCTGCTAAGTTATATTAATAATGTATTTGACAGTTTTTCTTTCCCCTTCTTTTGTTTTTCTTTCACAAATGTTAAGGCTATTTTAAAGTTTTCTACAATACATTTTTAAATAATACCATATATGGCAATTTTAATTTTTTACTGAAAGTCAGTTATGTGCCATGCATGATACACGCTTAGGTGATCATGTATCTTTTGATACATGACTGATAAGGCAGATTTATTTTCACACAGTCGGTTGCCATTTTTTTCTGCAGTAGACCAGATACCATCCAAGGCTACAGAACTCGGTCTGTCCTGCTATTTACTCATAGCTGAGGGAAGAAGAAGAGGATTCATACCTTTCCTAAGGGTATTAACACATAAGTGGATGTAATGGATTCAACTGGGATTTGAAATCAGCTCTCTGATTCCTCAAACCAAGCCACTATCCATTACTCCACCATGCCTCCTCTGCCCAGTAGCTACTCAAGGTAGGGATAGTTACTGAGTGAAATTGTAAGGAACAGGAAAATAAGAATGTATTATGAGAATAAGTAGGATAGATATCAGTAGACTCTGGATTTAAAGAGACCAAGATGGCAGGTGTCAGTAAAGCATTCTCTCAGGAGTTTGTTCCACAAAGTTACAATTCTTGCAAAGAAACTGTCTGAGCAGAACTTGCTTTTTATCAGAGGAATGCTTAAGGAAAGCAGATGTTTTGCCACTATTAACACAGCATGGCAGGTCCAAGCTAGTAGAATGATAGAATATAACTCATCTAAAGATCTGCTATACTAACAGCAATAGAATAATGAAAGGCTGGTTATGTTTTCCCATATTTTCAAACATTGTTCTTTATGAATTTTGATCATTTTTTTATGACAGTCTAATTTTCTGAGTTCAAATTCCAGCCGATTCTGTTACATTCACTTATGTACAAATACCTTTTGGGAAAAGTATGAATCCATCTCTTCTCCCCTACCTCCTCAGCTGTGGGTTGAATAGCATGATAGACTGGATTCTATAGCCTTGGTTGGCAAACAGCCTACCACACAAATAAATAGCAACCTACTGTGGGAAAAACTTCTGCTTAGTCATGAATTGAAAGATACATTATCACCCAAGCATGTATCTTATTGAATTTCCCATATATATAGCATTAATGCTTCTGAATCTAGTGTACAAGTCATAGATTGTATTTCTTCCAATCTCATTTCTGGTGTGATTCTTGCTACATTATTTTTATGTTTTACTTTTGTCTGTTGGCAGACTCTAATATTATATAAAGTGTCTAGTTTTTATCATGGAGGAGAAATCGCCCATTGATAAATGCATCTGAATAGTTATTAGGTTGGTGCAAAAATAATGACGTAATAATGTCGTTTTTTGACGATACGTCAAAAAACGCCATTATTACGTCATTATTTTTGCACCAACCTAATACTTAAAAGTTAGTATCATTTTAATAAGTTAATCTCTTTCTTCATATATCCGTGACAATGTTCTATCAGTGAATGTTCTATCAATATGATTCAGAGTATCAGTCTATATTTCTGAGATGAGGTATTATGTACACTATTTACATTATTCAGACTATTGTTCTCATCTTTGTTATTAGGTTGGTGCAAAAATAATGTCGTTTTCTCACATAGTAACATATGTGAGAAAACGACATTATTTTTGCACCAACCTAATACATTTCAGGTTCATTTGTCTGTTGTCTGACTCTAATGTTGCATAACTATGTATAAATTTTGCTGGAAACAAAGAAAAGAGAACTAAACAGTTGCATGATATCTGTCTCTCTGTATAGCAGCGAATGCTGGATAATCTCAAAGATGAAGAAGAGACTCAAAGCAACAGAAATGTGGTTCTACAGAAGGATTCTAAGGATACCATAGGCTGAACATGTGAGCAATGATGAATGGAAACAAAGAGTAAATTTATACTTAATATAAGGAAGAGGCAGTTGAAATATCTGGAACATATAATGATGAAAGAAGGCTTGGAAAATCTGATACTCACAGGACGGAAAGAGGGACAGGGGAAAGCAATGCATGACATAATAGGGTCTGGAAGAAATAAAAAAAACAAAATTTATTAAGAACTACAACAGAGGTGGAGGGCCATGATCGTGTACATCCTGAAGAGACATGGCACATAAAAGAAGAAGCAAACATTGGCATGACATGAGTTATTGGCAAAGCAATCCTTCTTCTTACTGAGCTTTCATTTTTTTTTATTGCAAATGAATCATGCTTTCACTTATAGCAATAACTGTAGTAATAACTTATAGTAATGAATGTCTTCATTTCAGTCTCCCAGTTTCTTCCAGTACTTAGACTTATCTATGATGAACATAGTGTTATCTTTATCTGTAAATAGAACAATTACGTATTTGTTATTCTGGACTGTTTTGAGAGCCATTCTTTCCATGTCTGTGTTGAGAAGATACTGCCTACATTGTCAGTTTCATTTATCTGCTTTCAGTATATCTAAGGCAGTTATTATGTCTAGATAATGTTCTTGCATACTGATAGTTGTAAAATTATAAGGCTTTTTAAGCACTGACAGCAGAAAAATATATTTAATACCTGAAGAAGGTTAGAGGTCACAATAGTCAAAATGTGATGATAATAACAACAAAGATGATGAAATTAGTGCAAATATAAACAATGATCTGAAATTTAGAGATTTATTTTTAGTTGGAAAAAGCTATTTGCTTCAAATAAAATATTTGTCCTTTGTATTTTTGACAAATATATATATATATAGGAAATGGATTAAATCCAACATATTGTTATTTTTAATTAATTTTCTTTAAATGTTATTCTGATGGACATTCATATTCGAGTAGAAGCTCTGTTTTTTAATTAAACAGTATTTTTATCCAACTACATTTACCAACCTGAATATTTGAAAAATCTTGTCAGAAATATATGCGTCATTGTATATCTTTCTTTTATGCAAGTTTTGTTTAAAATGACTGACAAAGTGAGATAGTTGAGTTTTTTATATAATTTCTCATGTTTTTGTACATTTTTTTTCTTTTCAGGATATAAATTGTATAAAAATTGTCTAAATGTTTTCCGAGTGCTTTCAGCTATACTTTTAGCATTATATATATATATATATATATATATATATATATATATATATATATATATATATATATATATATATATATATATGCTCTTTAGAGAAAAGGGTAAATTTAATAAAAAAACTGTGGCTGCTGCTACTATGAATGCATTACTCTTCCAGTATGAATTGACTTCTCTTAGCTGCTGAATATTTCATATAGAAAACACTAAAATTTCAAAGGCTTAGGGGTAGGATCTCAATTTGTGTGTGTGTGTGTGTGTGTGTGTGTGTGTGATAAAAATATGGCTTTGTGGTATTTTATATTAATGATTAAAAGTGTTCAATATCAGGGATAGACCAAATGTAAATATAAAAATGGATACTAAGGTTAACATCAAGTGGCAACAATCTGTTTCATGCTTAAATGCAATCTTCAGGCCATGTATCCTGAATATTGTGCTCAAGAATGAAACACTCAGTGTTGACCTCAGTATTCACTTTACACACACACACACACACACATATATATATGTATATATAATACATTATTGTGTATTTGGGCAGCAATCCCTCTTTGATACAAGTTTCTTTAAAAATAACTGACAAGGTACTAAGTTTTTTAATTAAATTTTCTTGTGTTCTTATAATTTTTCCTGGACGTAATTATATAGAAATTGTCCAAATGTTTTGTATATCTGAGTGCATTCAACTGTTCTTTTAGCCATTATCAAGGATGATTTTATTTTTACTTTTAACTGAAAGACATACAAAATATTTGCACAATTTCTATATAATTTATGTTCAGAAAATGAAAAATAAAAATTTATAAGAACTCAAGAAAAAAACATTAAATAAAAAACTTAGCTGCAGTACCTTGTCAGTCATTTTTCATGAAACTTAAATGTTTGGGGGCTGTAGTCAGCTTTAATTTCAAAATATCACTTTTGGCAATCTGGATTTCCAAGAGGAGACTCGGTTTGGTTGCAAGTTTTCTATCAACAATAAAGAATTGAGTGGCAGCCATGGAGGCTTGTTTAAAAACAAACAGTTAACAAGTTTGTCATATGATAATCAGAAGATATCTGGAAAAAATCAACAAAGGGAAAAAAATGAAAAAGTAGGGATCCCATGGCTAATGATCCATAAAGATTTTCCTCGGTTGCAGTTAAAGACAAAGACAGGTACACTTGAAATAGAGAAGCAACTCAACAACAGTATTAAATCTGACAGGTTTAATGTACAGAAAAGGGTGTATGCACAATAGGTAAAAATATAATTTATATTTGCGGGTTTAACTGTTAGAAGATTGTCCAATGAACAAGTGAGATCTGTGGCCTCATGGCTTCTGTATTCCACTAACATCAGAAAGGACAGCTCAAATAAATGTTTGGTCACTTTGTCTGTTAGTTGCAAAAGAGGAACATTTCGGGATCAAGTTTACTAGGTGGCCCGTAAAAGGGATACTGATTTGACAGCAGTTAGCCAATCAGAGACCCAGATTAGTAAGGCTCTCAAGTTCAAGGCTGATCTTTGAATGGTAAAAGGTTAGATCCCTTTACTATCACTTTCATATTCTTATAGATCAGAAGCTCACTCAGCTTAGTGTATTTGTTTGTTTGAATTACCGTTTTCTTGATCATTTGCATACTGTTTCTGAAAAGTATTTTACTTTGGTTTGATAAATTTTTCCCCAACCCTAAACCTTCTCAAAAGTAAATTTTGACTACAGAAATGTCCTCCTGGACATTTTTGGTGCTGCAGTAATGGAGCAATACATCTCCTTTAACCTGATTAAACCTTCATGGTAAAATCTTATTGATTTGTAATTGATGAATCAAAAGTTGCTAAAATTTATACAAGCACTGATTCCCAACCTTTTTTTATCTCCTGGCTCACTTTGAACCCAGAATATTTCTGTGGCCCATGAAATTAATATTGTGTAAAAAAAAAAGGACTTCCATTTTACATAGCATTTATCCAATAAAGATACAACTATGTCTATTTATTGGACACACAATTTTACAAGCATCTAAAACATTCAGTATCTCCAATGAAGCAACCATTTATTATCAATATTTATTTTTACAGTTTTTCCTATATATGGCACAAAACAAAAACAAAGTAGTCCATAAAAGCTCTATGGACCATTCAATAAGCTGTGGCTCATATATTTACTTTTGGTGTCTGAGTAAAAATTATAAAATTTCTGTGGCCAAACCTGAAATTTGCCATGGTGCATTATGGCAATAGTTTGAGAAACACTGGTTTAGAGGAAGGTGCATGATAAGATAATTCTTCACAAAATGCCTGCAAAAAAAAACCCAATTAAATTAAGCATCATAGTCATGCCTCACTCTCCTCATTAACTGCAACTCTCCCCTACTAATTACCACTTTTTTCTGAATCTTAGATGCATATGTAACAGGTATAAACCAATGCCAATCAGGGAAAAATGCCAAAAGATTATCAACACCTTTTGTTGGTTTCAATCTGTTAGGAATTTGTATTTATTGCTGATTTTATACAACAATTGTGGTACAAGGTTGAAGGGGAAGTGGGAAGAGGCTGGTCAACACCTACTAAGAACTCATCCATCACTATTCACTCCAACATATGCCACAATACCACATATTTACAAGGAACATACAAAAACATTGATGACATTGATGAAAATTTTTTAATGTACAAATGTTCATTTTTTCCTGATTTTTTCCATGAATTACAAGAATATATAAAAATATAAACAATCTCCTAAGAATGATTACAAAATATATTCCCCTCCCCTTTTTATAGAAAGAAGCATACAAATGCATGCTTGGATTTCTTCCTAGCCAATAAAATAGGCTGGTTCTTGGTTGCATCTGACTCAGTCCCAATCTGTCTTATCTTGAAGTGAGGATACTATGTTTCCTTGTCTGAACTTGTCAATGCCAATTCTTAGTTTGTGAACTTTTTGCCATATTACTGTTGCTTTACCTTATTACTGTTAATTTGTCCTGCATATATTGTTTTCTTGCTTCATATTATTTTTTTACCCTGTTCTTTTTCTTGTTATTGCTGATTGCAAACTTTGTCAAATCTGTTTGTTGGACAGTTCTTTTACTTTTTGCATTTGACCATGACTACCCACTCCACACCTATGATCACCATTTTTATTATGATAGAATAAATTCATTACCAGGTCACTGACAATGTGAATAAATCTATTCTTTGTTATTTATATAAAAGACAGGAGTATTTGTTGTAGACTGAAAAATAGATGCAATCATCTGAATATTATGTAAGTGATGCTTTTTAATCAATTTTATCTTTCAACAAAGCAGTCATCATTTTTCTACTTGTTCTGATTTGCTTGTTTTTTTGCCTTTAGTTTCCAAAACTGAAAAGAGATGATGAAGTTTATCATGAAATGAACATATAAGAGAGACATATAAACAGATACAGAAGTTGGTAAATAACTCATGACAAGGGAAACCCCCACATGAGTTGGAAAAATGATGAGTTATATGGATATTATTGAGTTGGAAAATGTATGAAACTGCCAAGTCTTGCAGCCTCCACACACAATTGTTCTACTTCTGGTCTAAAGTGTCTTTGTATTGTTCTAAAAATGATGAAAGCATTTGCTTGCCTTTTATTGATTATGATCCAGATATATGGAGCCAATCTGTATTCATAGGAAAAATGAGTTTCCATGTTTAATATTAATACAAATGGACTTCCATATTTAATACCTCATTTTGAGAATTGGTTTTTCTTTTTCTTTTTTTTTTTTCATATTCAATGCATAGTCTGACAATTCATATTTTGATATTTGTTGTAAAGGACAGTAATTTCAAACATATTTTCCTACCTATGCTAAGTAAACCAAGTCATTTAAAAAAATAAACAACATAATATTATTTGTTTAAAATATTATAACTGAATAGTTTTTAAAGCGAAGTTATAATAGAAAGTAAGATATTTAAAAAAAAATGTTTTAAAATTAAGCTCATTGTATAAAAATTCATTACATTTATAAAGACCTTTTTACAGAGTTCTGTTTTTAAATAATAAGGAATTTAACAAATGACTAATAACTTTTAAAATACTTTTAGATATTATAAATGAGCACTTTTTATGCAGATGATATGTAAATCTATAGGCAGACAAAAAATAGCAGCAGCAGCAGCAGCTCACACTTATAAATAAATAAAAGACAAATTCTGTCTGTCCATCTGTGTGTCAGAAATCCATCTAACTTGGGTTACACTTGCTCTACATGGACATTATATCTTTTTGGAATCAGAGTGATCTCTGGATTAAAAATCTGCCCCTCATCTGGTGCATCATTGGGATTTGTGTCTGGATGAGTAGGGAACAGTTAAAAATTTAAATAGATTAGGTAAAGTTAGTATTGGGTAAAAGTAAAACAAAATGCTTGTAAATTTAAAATTTTTTGTTTTAAATTCAGTTTAAAATATTTCCAAAACTTTGTAAATTGAGGAAATTAATTTTATTTCTTCAAAATACCAAAGAATCAGATTTAAAGTGAGAAGTTTTGTAACATGAATTTTTAAAGTTCTGCAGAGTTTGTGATTTGAAGAATTCAACTCAGTTGAAGTTCCATGGAGTTGTTTGATTTGAAGAACTCAATTTTTGGCCTGATTTGGAATTTTCAGCTTGAATTGGAATTTTCAGCTTGAATTGGAATTTTCAGCTTGAATTAGAATTTCAGCCCAAATCGATCTTTTGGCCTGAATTAGACTTATAGTCTGAATCGCAGTTAAAGGGAAATCTGTGCTTACGTCATATTCATGCCTTATTCTCCATGTTTATTCATTGGGGTGACTCATTAGGGTGTTGAGTGAAATTTTATTCAACAAAACAATGTAATAAAATAATATTGCAAGAGGATATGTGAAATTTTTTCAAAACTTTTATATGAAATGAAAATATAGAGATTTTTTAGCCTAAACAAAGCATTGTTAGGACTTTGCCAAGCTAAGTAGTATTTTTATAATATTTTGTTTGCAATAAATCTAAAATCCAAAATAAATCATTGACAAAATATATTTGACAATTTTAAAAACCTATTTTTGAGAACTGCAATTGATTTTTCCAAATGACTAATGTTTTCCCTGTATTTTTTGTGCTTATTGTCCAATCTATCTGCAATAAAATATTGTTTATTTACAATATTTATAGTTGGACTATTGTCCTCATCTTATTGCTGTTCTAAGTCATCATCCCAGAAATTCAGATAGAAAATACTGTCTATATAATTGGTTAATTTCTTGGTATTAACTATTTTTCTCTTTTATCTCAAAAGTGTTTCAAGCTTATTCTTTAGTATAGAACATAATAAAAAAAAATCCTTCAAAAATCAGTTTGAAAATTAAAGTAAATTTTTATTTAGATTATTTCTTTGTTGAAAATGGAGGACTAAGAAAGTTTATAGTTGAAAGGTTATTTTACCAAATTTTAAAAAAATGTTTTGTTTTTTTTCATTCTTTTGATATTCCTACCAGGTTGTCTTGTATTTTTCTTTTGTAGCTTTTCTGGCTACCAGACATATAAGAAGTTGGAAATGGTGGAATATTTCTGCACCTTGGCTCAACTCCATTTCTTTCAAAATATTTGTGCAAAAGAAAGAAGAAAGGAAAGAAATAAATTACTTTTCTGTGGCTCAGCTGACCCAACTAAATTTTGATTGAAGAAGTGTAAACACTTAAATTCCCTTCATATTTGTTTTAGTCTGGTTCACTGAACATGGCAGTGATCGAGGAGTGGAACATTTTGATGAAGTCTCATTTTTTTTAAATTTTCCAGTACAAAATTTGGCAACAGTTTTGATTCAGAAGTAAACAAGATTCATAAAAAAACAAACTTGATATAGATTTGAAAGAAAAAGAATAAATAATAAAAATGTATAATTAAAAAAATTAAAATATGCATACAAATAATAATAATAAGTAATAAAATAAATAAATAAATAAATAAATGATGATGATGATGATGATGATGATGATGATGATGATGATGATTAGTAAAAAGTTGAAAACAAAATCTTAATGAATCACATCACAAGTTAGAAACTACACCAGATGTTGATGTTCCCAAAGCTAGAGCCAAAATGTCTAAAAATTACTATGTAATAGTCTCCATTTATCACTTTATGCTGAAGTATATATAAAATCATAATTTAATATTCTGTATATTTCAACTACTCATAATCCTTCTTGAAAATCTTATTTCTGAGCTCCATGGAATAGATAAATTCAGGTGAATATCCAACTGAACAACAATTAGCACAAGAATCAACTCCAGAGAAACTACACTGCAACTCTACTGCTAAAGACATTTTGTACCTGCTTTCTTTCTCTCATATGCATAAAAGTAAGTACTTATATTTTTCTCTGTCAACAATAAAGGTTATTAACTGTAATGGCAGTCATTTGAAAACTTTCAAAATAAATGAGTTCAATACATAAACAATTCAGGAAAAGAGTGAAATAATTTTTATATGATTTGCTGTTATATGTGTGTGTGTGTGTGCCACATAGTTTGGATGAAATTAAGGAGTTGGTTTACCCAGGGAAAGATGTCCCTCTGCAAGAGAAATAAAATACATCATGCCACTAGTGTATCTTGTGGTTGAGGAGAGTAAGAAAAGAGAATTTATGTCCTTTCCTTTTATAGAGCTTTATAAAATGACACCTAGCAGGTATTGAAAGAAGTACCATGTCAGACAATCCTACTCATATATACATATAAAACATATGAACATTACACTTGCACTTTAAAATGTGCTCATTCAGCATGTGCACAAAAAATGTTATTCAATCACACAGAATTTTAATGACATTATAAAAGATTTTGTGTTTTGCTGAAATATTAAATTTATTCATTTTTGAATATCAATTTTATCTTTTTAGAAAAACTCTAAACACTCTGAACACCTTCAAGTGTTTAGAGCGTGTTTCTCATATTAAATCCAAAGATCTTTTATTTCCTAAAACTGTATTTGAAATTGAAGAGGAAATAACTATACAGACAATAATTCAAATAATAAGAAACAAATTAACAAATTTTAATTAAAATGATGTAAAAATAAATAATCAACTTAAATTTCCAGCTGAACAGAAACTTGCACACTCAAGAAAACTTAATAAAGGCAATATGGCCCCTGACACTGATTAAACCTGCATCCTTCTTTGTAGGAGAAACGATCATCTGATCTGGTGTGATTTAGACCACTTGGCCATGGAGAACATCACAATCTAGTTCTATTTAATCTTTAAAACAGTGTTTCTCAACCTTTTGAAGCAACAGCACACCTAGGAGCAAATGAAAATATCATGACACAAGTAGCAAAATTTTCAAAGGGGATACATTTAAATGTTTTAAAATAAAAACAAATTAAAAAAGAAATTACACACACAAATGTGAATTTACTTTATTTCAATGTTTCTATTCAACTATTTGTGTAGCTTATTTAGTGGGAAACCTGTGCCTGGTGTTTTCTAACAATTTCTTCAATGTTTGGTTGAATGTGCAATAAACAGACCCTCATTTCTTCTTCAGTTGACCGTAGACTTTCTCACTTCTTATTTTTGATGTTATAAAAAGTTTAATACTTATTTATTTATTCAAATACTAATACTTATACACATACACAGACACATATGTTTGTACGCTGTTACAAGATTGCATGACACCCCTACTGTGTCGTGGCACAGATGTTGAGAATTGCTGCTTTAAAGGAATACACACCCACTTATTCAGATTTTCTCAAAAATCTGCTTTGGTTTCTGATGTTATAATGGTGGATACATATAAGCAGATTTTGGCAATTTTGAGGCATTATCCTAAACTTGGCCTCAAATCTACCGAAGCTGTTCATAGAATTGAGGAAGTCAAAGGAAAGGAAATGATATCTAACCATTCCTACCCAAAACTGGTTTAACCTCCAGAAATCAATTACAAAATCTGAATTCAAATGCCAACTTTATAATAGACAACATAGGCAATAAAAAAACTTTCATAAATTGATTTTGAATTTCAACTAAAGTCGGTGTCATAATAAAAACGACCAACTCATCAGAAGTAGAAGACTATCAGTTACTGATTATAATGTTTGGAAACAGAAAGTAGAGAAAAACCTAAGACATCCTCCCACCTTACACTCAATCAGAAGATTTAGGATCATCAAAAGATTTGTAGGGCATATACGGAGAGCTTTAAATGAACACAGAGAAGTTCTTGGGAAATGTTTTGAGAAGATATTTCCAAAACTTTTTTTTGATACACAGACAATATATTTTTTAAGACTCTTTTATTCATTAAAATATTTATATCTTAATATAAATAAAATGGTGTTTATTTATTTATATCTTTAAAAAATTTTTATTTGGTTACATTTTAATAAACTTATTTCTTTTATACGTAGATAATATATTTTTTTGATACTATAAAAGAACACAGAGGAGTTCTTTGGAACTTTCTTATGAACTCTTAAAAATGCACTGTTTTGAGAAGATATTTACAAAACTTCTTTTTTTTTAATTATTTCACCTCCAGGTAATAAAACCGCAAAATGCAGGTGTTACTGAATGTGAGAGAATATGAGAAAAAAAAATTATTGAGGAGAGAGAACAATAAAAGAAGTCAGATGATGACAATTGGCATTGCATTTAAATTTTTGAAGTTGACAGGAAAGCAAGAAGCCAAAAGAGAGTTACACAAGCAAAAAATGTGAGAGAAGAAACTTAGCATAGAACTTAATGGTTACATGCCATTTCAACTGTAAAATGATGAAACATAGCTGCCAATCTAGTACTGAACTTAAATTTAAAAATTCTAGGAAAATGAAAGGTCTGGATCAATGACATTGCAGATCCTACTTTGGATTTTATCAAGGATCTCTAAATATATAGCAGGAGCACCAGACCAGATGTGGCAGCAATATTCAAAGCAAGGACATTTGGTTGACTTATAAATATGTAAGATAGATTTGGGATTGAAAAATTGTCTAACATGATATAGTGAAGCAACTTTCTTGGCAGCAGACCAAAATCAATTGGATATACAATTTTCTTTCATAGGTATTATGATATACAATGGAAAGTCATTTTATATACAAAACCAATACAATTGGAAACATCAATCAGTAGAACCAGTGGTAAAAGACATTTTTTATGATTAGTGTTTGGTGGAGTTTTGAGCATATCAACCCTTTTGAAACAATGCCAGGAGATTTAGCCATTAACCCAGATATCTAGTGATAACAGCTGGAGAGAATGTCTGTCTTTGAAGAGAAATACTCTGTGGTAATCAATAGAGAAAGGCTTCATATTTTGAGGATGATTCAACCAGTTTTTTTAGATCTCATTGGAATCAAACCGAACAATCTACTTGCAAATTAAATAAAGTGTTCAGTTTGAAATTCCCTTAATTTCCCTTTATCGAGATCGACCAATACCTGAAGAAAGCTGGAAGACACAATGGCTGAAACATTATGATATTAACAAAAAAGACAGAAGAAATTAGTCTGGTTGTAAATATTGAAAGGAAAAGATCAGTTTTATTGGATTAACTTAGATTATCAATATCTTTTGATATTTTTATACACTAAAATCAAAAAATAAAATGCAGTTAGGCCATTCATTTTGTTTATATTGTAGCAATATGTGTTCATATCAGAACATTGTCAATGTGGATAGGTGGTAGAATAATTATCTTATCAGAAACTTTGCAAATAAAATGAACTGACTCAAGGGTTAAAATAATTAATATATTTTTATTTATTTTCTTTAGAGTGATGAGTGATTTGGTATTCGGTGTAGCAAAAAGTTCATTAATAAAGAAAATATTTATAGCAGTCTACAGAAATATCAGTTTGGGGTCATTTTTAGGTCAGGCCAAGATAGGGATAGTAGTAATGTGAGAAATTAGATAATTGTACATCTACTGCATTTTTTCTCAGTTCGTGCAGATATGATCTCTTAAATGCTTCTTCAAGCATAGCTGCATTTTTTTGATTCCATCCTCTCCTGGTGCCATTCTGGTTCCTCTCTGCACTTCTGTCTAGGCCCAAGAAATTGGTGCAAACATCAAAATCCTCTTTCTGTCAATTTTTTTTAATTGGCCAAATTATTTTCTAATGTTCCTTTCTTTTACATTTTTTTTATAATGGAAGTTATACATGGAGCCTCCTTAATTTTTAGTATTTTACAGTCACAAATAAGTAAACTCTGCTCCTGCAAACTTCAAGTGTTTTTGGCCGAGTTAAGTCTTTTCTTCTTACACTTTTTTTCATTTGAGGGTTGCCTGCTCAGTAATTGAGAGAAGTAAAGAAAGAGAAGTTGAGAGAGAGAGAGAACGAGAGAAAGAGAGAAAGAAAGAAAGAAAGAAAGAGATAAGGGAAAGGGAAAAGAAAGGAAAGCACAATTGCCTTAATTAAATCTGAATTCTTTTTATTTTTTGTTTATATATTTTATTTTTATATTTTATTTTTACCAGGACCCACTACAATACAAAAAACTGTTGTCTCTAATCCATACAAATGGTGAAATTATCCATTTACATACAAGGAAATATTTGGTATTCATTGACTGAACAGATAAATTGAAATTTATAAAATCCTTTTTCTTATATCATTAAATTGCTATTTAATATCTGTTCTCCCATATGCCAGTGAGTGCTTAATGCTCTCCTCAAAGATGTAGAGGGTTTTGAATTAACAGAAATGTGGTTCTACAGAAGGATGCTGAGGATACCCTGAAGTGAACATGTGAACAACAATGAGGTTTTTGAGAAAATGGAAACAAAAAGGAAACTAATACTTAACATCAGGAAGAGACAGTTGAAAAAGAGGGCTTGGAAAATCTAACACTCACAGGACAGATAGAGGGCAAGAGGGGAAGAGACACACAAGGCATAACACACTTAGTGAGCTTGAGTAAATAAATAACAGAAAAGAGCTTAGGAGAAATAAGAGAAAGACAAAGTTTATTAAGGGCTACAAGGGACAGGAAGTTGTGGAGAGATATGATTGCCTAATATCCTGAGAGGACATGGCCCATAAAAATTTTTCATGAAATTAGGCTTTATAGGAAATAAAACCCTATTTTTCTCAAGCCTGCTTTTGGGATTTGCATGTTTACCTGAAGAGGCACAACTGTCTCCAAATCATTCAAACACAAGAGAATATGTGGCTACACAGAAAAGCTACGTAGCCACATCTTCTCCCCCATCACATGCTGAAAGAAACATGTGTCAGCAACATCAAACAAATTGTCTCCAACAACAGCAGGGGCAGTCAGTGAATCCTTGCTGATGATCAAAGTCTTTTCTCTACCACAGTTTTTTTACAGCGGACCAATTACAAAAAGACTTTTTTAAGCTACAGTTTTTTCTGTTAAAGACTGTTTTATGGAACAAATACATTGAATCAATAGCTTCATCTACCACAAGGAAAGTTGGTTCTCTGTGTTGCACCAGAAAGTTTTTCTTATCCAAGTCCATCCTTCAAATCTATAAATCAACCATTTACCTTTGCACGGAATACTGCTGCCATATATGGTCTGGAACCCCCACTATTCGTCTTAAGGTCCTCAACAAAATCCTGAAATGAATATGCAATATGATTGGCCTTTATCTGGCATCATGTTTACAGTCGCTTTCTCACAGACATGCTGTCATTTCCCTGTGTCTTTTCTACAAATACTTTCATCGTAACTGCACCAACGAAATAATTTTGCTAGTTCCCAAACTGCATGCATTTAAACATGCTACTCAGTGGCACCCCATCACTATCAAAACAGTTAAATGTCGCCGTTTCTTGTACTCCAATAGCTCCAATGTCTCGCACATCTAGTCTATGGAACTCCATTCATCTTACTTGCTTCCCAATCAACATCTTCAGATGTCTTGATCTATTCCCTGTCCTTCCCTTCATCCTTTCCTTTTTCATGTCTCTTTAATCTTGCTCCCACTCTCTGTAACCCCCTTGTGTGCTAATGGCACTCCCACCTTGTTTGGGGTGAAAAGCATAAAAAAACATACTTTTTAACACTTTTGAATTCATGTACATATGGTTGTAAATGCAAATGATTTACTTAACAGGCATGAAACCATGTTTTCTTTAATTTTATTTTATTATTGTTTAGAATTCAAACATTCAAATTTTAATATAAAAAAAGCAGAACGATAGAATTTCCTATGACTTCTCAAATCCATTAACTGTTATCACACTTTCTATTACTGGGGGGGGGGGGGTTTCCTTCCAAATCTTCTGTTTTTGATAGTGTAGAAATTTAACATTTTGATTATATCATTATTTTCCCTTCTAGTTACAAGTGTCACCCATTTTAGTTGTTACTGTTGGAAGGCTTCAAGTGATGTGGTTTTTATTATTTGGCAAAGATCTTTTTGATTATATAGCACTGATTTATAGGGTCAGATGAAGGACTGTCTTCTTTAACACCATTTTCACTAAAAAATGTCTTATCCCACTGGTTCTACCAATTGTCCATGGCCCAGCTGATGTTTCCAAATGTAAAATGACTGTATACAGATGGTAGTCTAGTCATTTCTAAATGAGTTGGATGATACATATGACATCCACATGAGACTCTAGATCTGACAAGCCACAACACTTGACCACAAAGATATGTTTTTGCATACATGAAACATAAATTCAAATGAATAACTAAATATTTATATTTCATAGTTTCTTGGAATTTTTCTGATATTTTACAAATGTCTGAAATTAAATTTGTCAAAAAAAAAACATTTAATTCTCTTCAAAATTAAATAGAGAAGACATCTTTGATCAGTAAAAATATCTCTTTATTTAAAATATTATTTAACAGTTACATTTATTGAAACTTAAGGCTGTGTTACAAAAGGACTGAAACATTCAAAAATAGATTGACTAAAGTATTCCTAGCTGGATTTATAAATATAGTAGCCCAGATCTAGAAGGTCATTCATTCAAGCAGCAACTCCCACATTGTAAGCTGGAGAAGTTCAGTTTTAACCCCTAATGCCTGCAGTGTCTCTAGGGGATTTTTCCTATCTATACATATAATTTCCATCATAAAATCAGCCTTCTGCCATATTACATTTGAATGGATAAAATACCTAATCATAATGGCTACGCTAATTTCTTCTTTTTTTTTTAAACAAAAAGACACAAAATGAAACTGCTCATTTTAGGGATATTATCTGGTTGATTGAAGAAATGTCTTCCATTATAATGATAATTGTCTGAACTGAAACATAAAGTAATACTTTATAATTTTAAAATTATTAGACAAAGCATTGACAATATTTGTTAAAATATTTTGTATTTAACAAAATTAGTGGCAGATTCAAAAAGAAAACTTAGCGGGGTAGTCAATTAAACCAAAAAAAATATTCTCTTGAAAGTCAGTTCCCATACTAGAGGGCCATAGCACACACACACACATGTGCACACGCACATGCATGCACCCATACACACATGCATATACACACATGTGCACACACACATGCATGCACCCATACACACATGCATATACACACATGTGCACACACACATGCATGCATGCATGCATGCACACAGACACTCATACTCACACACACACACACAGAGAAAGTCTAAGAGGTTTTGAAACACTACTATAACAGAAAATAACAGTTGAAATTGTGGTGTATGTTTCATGCTAGACAAAATCTGAAGTCTGAACAGAATTTAATGTCCATCAGGATACTTTCATCTAAGAAGAGTTTATCTGTGGAGACCCCAGTTTGTACTTGGTTCACCTGAAAAGATACCAAAGTAACTTTTGTATTCAGTGTCAAATCAGAAAGTGTTGTAAGGTAAGACAAGAATATCCAGAGGTGTCAAAGTATCCTGCTGCTAACTGGAAAACCCAGATGTAACTGATGTTGTCAAAGATGTCCACATGAGATCTGAGGCCTCTTTTGCATCTGTACTGACACCACAGAAAGTTAAAAGATCCAGGAGGCCCGACAGCTAACCTAGAAGGTGACCTCAAAGCCATCAAGTGCAGAATCGAGCCTCAAAGGATGTTGGTGGACGCACTGACATAAGCTGAATGTAGGATGCACACACACAAGATAACTGAATAATAGGATATAATATAAATGCCTAACCAAGAAGAGAAGAGGAAAAATCCCTTACACCCTTGCAAGAAGATTGAACATTTGAAGAAAGACCCCAAATCACATACCACTCAATTTGGCAAATTTAACAGAGTTTAGAAGTAAATAGCCAATTTTTTATGCATAGAAAATTCATTCTTATATTCTTACTAACATTACAAAATCATTTGTGCTGATGATTGAATTCTTTATTTTATTATTAGGTCGTCTTTTCATGATAAAACTAAAGTTATTTTAACAGAAAATACCTTGTTTGTGAAGAAATTGAGAAGATTGACATTTTTATAACATTAAAGTCTACACATTTTGTCACATTTTGTGCTTGTTTTGATCATAAAGTCAAGACGAATGACTCTCAAGGGAATAAACAAATCTTTCAGAATCAATAAAATAGAAAAGGTTTAATGGCTGCCAAATGAATCAACAAACAAAGACCTGTTTAAACTAATCTATTAAATTAGGCAGCAAGTCTTTTATAAGAACTCTGTGCTTTATTTCTTATATTAATTTCTAAGATCAGATGAGGGAACATTATACTTAGGCAATCATGTTTGTTTCAATACATGACTGATGAGGCAGATTTTTTTTTTCCACAGTAGGTTGCCATTTCTTTCTGCGGTAGACCAGTTGCCATCCAAGGCTATAGACCCCAGTCTGTCCTGCTATTTACCCATAGCTGAGGAGGGGGGGGAGAAGAAGAGGATACATACCTTTCCCAAAGGTATTAGTACGTAAGATTCGACTGGAAATCAAACTTGGCTCTCCAATTCCTCAATTCGAGTCGTTATCCTTACTCCACCATGCCTCCTCTTGCAACATGTACAATCCCAAATTCTCTTCAGACAGCAAATTTCTTAACCTTGCCTTTATGATCGTTAGCTTTGCAAATATCCTCACACATTGGACTTGAGTAACTGATAATATTCAGATGACTTTATAAAGTTCTTATTCATTTTTATTACTAAAACAGTTTTCTGTGTTTGTTTCTTTATTGTATTTTTATTTGATATAGGGGGCCCAATCTATCAGGAGCCCACTTATCATTGGGCAAGCTGACACCTTGGCCAGTGGGTAAGCCAGTTTGACACTGACTTACCCACTATTTTCTTCTGCTTTTTTTCCTTTGATGCACCTTTCTTTCCTATGTTTACCAAGAATTTTGTCTCATATTGATTGTTGGCAAGAATTTCTTTGAGGTTTTGCATTCTAATTAAAATCTCTCTTGTTTCTTACATAATCTGTCCATTTGTGAATAGAATTGCATTTCTGTCACTTTAAGTTTTTTTTCTTCATCTATACAGAATTCATTGCATTCAACAATGCATATGAGTCCTGCAATCATTTCTTTCTAAGGACATGTTTAAAACAATGACAACAATAATAAAATTAGACAAACCAGTCGACACATAATAATACACAAACTCTTGAAAAACAAAATACATGACAAAAACAAATAATTGTAATGTTGTTTGAGATATAATTTTATAAAATATTCCCTCTTACCCAATTCTCTTTGTAACAATATTAATAATATGTCTGGAGAAGTTGGAAACAGAACATAAATTAAATATATACTGAATGAAAATATTACAACTTCTCTTGCTAAAAGTCAGAAAGAGGAAGCTTTTAAGAGATAACAAGAAAAAGAAAAACATTAAGAAATGAAATTGAATTTACAGGCATCTATTGTTTTATAAGGGTGATGGAAGGTAATTACATATTTTACCACTATGAATTATGAGCTAACCAACTAAGGTTGAATGGTATGAAACTGCATCTAGAATTAGCTAATCATTTTGTCTAGCTGACAGTATGTTGTTTATTTTATATTTAAGTTTCTTAACTGGGAAAACCTGCAAAGTGGGAATTTGGGTTCCTCATGAGCTTTCTCTTGAGAATGGAACACAGTGTTCCATCTGCAGCAGTCTTTTAACCAGTAATGCCAACCTTTTATTTTTACCTCACATTGTTACAGGTGATGAAAAATGAGTTCTGCATGAAAAAAGTGGTTATCACAACATGTGAAAACCAGTGCTCACACCAGGACTCTATCCAAGTAGTCCTTGCTTTGTGTCTGGTGGAATATGAAAAGTGTCATCCGCTGCAAGCTAGTGGAAAGACCAACACTGCAAAATCTATTGCCAGTAGCTTGGTCTATTGATTTATAAAGATATTTGGAAAATAATTAAATATTTCTGTACTAAGAGTAAACCAACTAATGCAGAACAGTTCTAAAATAACCATCATAGTTTATACATTGTGTACCTTTTTGAGTTGAATAAAATCTGAATCGGACAAATGTATTTTCTTCAGTTTCGTCATTCACCACAATCATCCATTGCAAGCTAATGTAACATGGAAAGACCTACACTGCAAAATTTATTGGCAGTAAATTGATTGAGTAAACAAAGCATTTGTCGAAACCTAAGAAAAAATAAGAATTTTATGATGGGAAGTTCTTCCACATCCACCAATGCTTACCAGATTTACAACATACAGATTTTCAATTGTTTCAGTTACAAGAATATTTCAAATGTGGCAAAACATTTAGAAAGAAAAAGTTCAGAACAGTCTTACAAAATTTTTTCAGAAAAAAACAAAAAAAACAAATTTATTTAAATATGAAATAAAAAAAATGCCTTTCTATTTGGCTGCAGTCATTGAAAATGAAGTTGATTACATTTTTCATAAATAATATTTAAATAAATTTAACTTACATTTGTTTTTCTCTCCTTTCTGGCAAAACAACAGATATCTTTTGTAGACTAAAACTATTTAGCATCAATACATATTTATTTACGATTTCCTACTCAATCAAATAAGTTAAACAATGTCTACTAATAGCGGTCAATTTTAGAATTACAAATGCAACAAGCAAAACAAATTTCATTTTCAAACTGGCCAACAAGTACTTTATTTTATATAATACTTTTATAATCCATGTTTCCTCTTATGTTACCAATATTGACCAAATAAACTTGTAGGCATGACCAAATAAACTTGTAGGCATGACCAAATAAACTTGTAGGCATGACCAAATAAACTTGTAGGCATGACCAAATAAACTTGTAGGCATGACTAAATGTTAGAATAGATATTAACTTGCCTGGACAGAAATATCTCAGAGAGCTGAGAAATTTATCTTGCATAGAAAAAAAAAGCAAGAAGTTGCTTATATTCTCTGACAAGCTGCTTTTTTTTCTTGCATAACATAAAAAGTTAGATAGTTAAGTGGATACTTTGTTCTTTACATCAATCTTCCTGGTCTCCTGGAAGCTTTGATTTCAATCCCTGGGTTTGATAGTGAAAATGTCACATTGATCACTTGGATGAAACAAACAAGTAACTAAATAAAACTGGAGAGTATAAACTGATATGAAGCATTCTCTAAGCAGGGAAAGTCGAACGAGAAAGATCTACAACAATTGATTAAATGAAATGGTTGGTTCAAAATTCTCAGAATGTTACTGAATGGCAGACACCTTCTTTGACTGGAGGATGCAACAGCAATTGTATTGGGAGAGTAAGGGATTTTAAAATCAATCTTCTTTGTTATCAAAGTAAAAGAACACAATTACTTTTGTCTCTTTAAAGCCATCATTATTGTTTTTGACAGCTCTGGAAGATTGCAAAATGTTCTACTTACTGTTGCAAAAATTATCCCAATTTTGATTTAATTTCATTTGTTTTATTCACCATTATTATGTTGGACAAAAATACATAACTTAAAAAAACAGAAAAAAAAAAAAGATTTATAATTTAATATTTATATATGTAAGTGTTACATTAGGGGTCAAGGAACTGATTTCTTCATTTCCTTTTTTACAATGAAAAGACCTTAGATTTTAGTGGAAGTAGTCTAACTAAATTCTATATGGAAAAATAAAATCCAAATGTCATGTTCCCAAATTACAATACAAAACAGTAAACAACTTAAAGAAATGATCTTCGCAGAAAAGGAAAAAAAAAACAAGCTAAATATGACAATAACATTTATACAGTAGATACTTATACTTATACTTAGATATTTATGTGTTGAAAATAAATGATGTTCTTTGTTGTGACAATGAAGAAACCAAAAGTTCAATGCGATTAGTTGCAAATAAGTCTGCAAAGTTCAAAGTTATATACACCAATATGCGTGTGTGAAAAACATGCTAATAAAATACAGTGAATAAAGAGAAACTGAAACAAAACTTACTTTCATCTCAGCTTTGTTCATCGTGGACTGGTGCATTGTTGTTATATTAAGCACTTGGTAGTGACAGAAAGAAATAACAAGGATTAGTTTTAGAACAATATTTATTGTTGATATGTCATACAGAGGCATTAAAGGATGGGTAGAATGTCCATTTCAGTGGCCGGTCATCAGGATGGCAGTTGGGTATAAGGGTAGTGTCAGGAGTTGACCTAATTCTTGTGTGGGTTTGGTGTGAGGTCACAGGATATGGTCAGTGCATGTTAGTTGATTGAGATCATGGTGGTAAGCTGTTTCCTTGGTAGGCGGGTTCTATGGAACGGGAGTGACATGGGATTCGCGTGTTTAGTAGGCCTGTTCTGTTAAACAGGGCCACAGTGGTGATTGTGAAAGGAATGTCTTGTGAATGGGTTTAGTCCACATTGACAGCATTGAGTTGCCATGGCGATGAAGTATTGTCAGCTTGGCATGGTTGGTAGGCCTGTTCTGTTGAACAAGGCTGTGTTGACAACTGCGAAGTAATGCCTTATGAATGAGTTGAGTAGGCTGTGGTGATAGTGGTGGGTTGCCCAAGTGATGACATGTTATTAGATTGGCATTGTTGGTATTTGCCGAGGTGACAGCATTGGCGACAATAATGACTTGTAGCTGGATGAAGTCAAAGTTAAGATGTCATCCTGTTGGTATTACCAAGGTGATAGCAATGTTGACAATGAAGGCTTGAAGTTGGATGAAGTTGAAGCTGGATAAATCAGCCACTCATGGCTGGCTACTGTTTGCCGAGGTGATGAGGTCAAGATGTTATCAATGTGGTTAGTCAAGCCTGGGAGTGGTAACGGTCATTGAGATGTGTGGTTATGTTAAGTGGTAGTGGTGAAGGTCATGGCAGTGATGACAGTAACAGCAGCAGCAACAGCAACTGCAGCAGCACTCTGCATGACAGCTGGCACCCCACCAGAATCATGGTAATGTGTGTCATGGCTGGGCCTGTTCAATGACTGTTCTGATTCAGTTATGGGGCTTGACTGTCTTTGACAAGATGTTTTTATGGTTTATTGTGAGTTGAGTCAGTGACTGGCTCACAGATTCTTTCTGAGTTCTACACAGAACTGTACTAAATAACCAAAGCCCTATTTCCAGGTCATTTGGAGTTCAACCACTTGGATATTTTAGAGAGCACATCACATGACTTGTCATATTATTGGTATGGTGGGTGTAAAAATGTCTTCAGTGTGTCTTTTGTTTAAAAGTCAGTTCTTACTTGGTTTGGTTCTGAAAATTTTGTTTGCGAGGATGGTGATTGACATGGTCTGGTTTCGAAAATTTTGTTTGTAACGATGGCATTTGGCATTTGTCTGTTTTCGATCTTCACAGAGTGCTGGCAAAGACGTGAGGTTCTAATACTACTACTTGTCTGCTCTACCACTATAGGGTACCTTAGACTATGCTATTCTCTACTGACTCTCTTGTGGTGGAAGGGTTGCTTTTATAATGATGAGGGTAGGATGATGAAATACCCTTTTTTCTATCATCACTGATGGCAATGTTATTTTTAGAATGATGAAATATTTTCATTAATCTAGACTATAACAACCTCTAATACTACTAGTGGAAATAAAGCAATTGAAATGAAGATGAAAGAAATACTTGTGAAAAATGAAAAGGAAATTGACAAGGCTTCATCTAGTAATAATAATAAAATTCAAGGTAATATTACTACTAATACTACAAGTGGAAATAAAGCAATTGAAATAAAGATGAAAGAAATACTAGTGAAAAATGAATAAGAATTGACAAGACTTCATCTAATAATAATAATAATAATAATAAAATTCAGGATAATATTACTACTAATACTACTAGTGGAAATAAAGCAATTGAAATAAAGATGAAAGAAATACTTGTGAAAAATGAAAAGGAAATTGACAAGGCTTCATCTAATAATAATAATAAAATTCAAGATGATATTACTACTAATACTACTAGTGGAAATAAAGCAATTGAAATGAAGATGAAAGAAATACTAGTGAAAATTGAATAAGAATTGACAAGGCTTCATCTAATAATAATAATAATAAAATTCCAGATAATATTACTACTAATACTACTAGTGGAAATAAAGCAATTGAAATGAAGATAAAAGAAATACTAGTGAAAATTGAATAAGAATTGACAAGGCTTCATCTAATAATAATAATAATAAAATTCCAGATAATATTACTACTAATACTACTAGTAGAAATAAAGCAATTGAAATGAAGATGAAAGAAATACTAGTGAAAATTGAATAAGAATTGACAAGGCTTCATCTAATAATAATAATAAAATTCCAGATAATATTACTACTAATACTACTAGTAGAAATAAAGCAATTGAAATGAAGATGAAAGAAATACTAGTGAAAAATGAATAAGAATTGACAAGGCTTCATCTAATAATAATAATAATAAAATTCCAGATAATATTACTACTAATACTACTAGTAGAAATAAAGCAATTGAAATGAAGATGAAAGAAATACTAGTGAAAATTGAATAAGAATTGACAAGGCTTCATCTAATAATAATAATAATAAAATTCCAGATAATATTACTACTAATACTACTAGTGGAAATAAAGCAATTGAAATGAAGATGAAAGAAATACTAGTGAAAAATGAATAAGAATTGACAAGGCTTCATCTAATAATAATAATAAAATTCCAGATAATATTACTACTAATACTACTAGTAGAAATAAAGCAATTGAAATGAAGATGAAAGAAATACTAGTGAAAAATGAATAAGAATTGACAAGGCTTCATCTAATAATAATAATAATAAAATTCCAGATAATATTACTACTAATACTACTAGTAGAAATAAAGCAATTGAAATGAAGATGAAAGAAATACTAGTGAAAATTGAATAAGAATTGACAAGGCTTCATCTAATAATAATAATAATAAAATTCCAGATAATATTACTACTAATACTACTAGTGGAAATAAAGCAATTGAAATGAAGATAAAAGAAATACTAGTGAAAATTGAATAAGAATTGACAAGGCTTCATCTAATAATAATAATAATAAAATTCCAGATAATATTACTACTAATACTACTAGTAGAAATAAAGCAATTGAAATGAAGATGAAAGAAATACTAGTGAAAAATGAATAAGAATTGACAAGGCTTCATCTAATAATAATAAAAAAATTCCAGATAATATTACTACTAATACTACTAGTGGAAATAAAGCAATTGAAATGAAGACGAAAGAAATACTAGTGAAAAATGAATAAGAATTGACAAGGCTTCATCTAATAATAATAAAAAAATTCCAGATAATATTACTACTAATACTACTAGTGGAAATAAAGCAATTGAAATGAAGATGAAAGAAATACTAGTGAAAATTGAATAAGAATTGACAAGGCTTCATCTAATAATAATAATAATAAAATTCCAGATAATATTACTACTAATACTACTAGTGGAAATAAAGCAATTGAAATGAAGATAAAAGAAATACTAGTGAAAATTGAATAAGAATTGACAAGGCTTCATCTAATAATAATAATAATAAAATTCCAGATAATATTACTACTAATACTACTAGTAGAAATAAAGCAATTGAAATGAAGATGAAAGAAATACTAGTGAAAAATGAATAAGAATTGACAAGGCTTCATCTAATAATAATAAAAAAATTCCAGATAATATTACTACTAATACTACTAGTGGAAATAAAGCAATTGAAATGAAGATGAAAGAAATACTAGTGAAAAATGAATAAGAATTGACAAGGCTTCATCTAATAATAATAAAAAAATTCCAGATAATATTACTACTAATACTACTAGTGGAAATAAAGCAATTGAAATGAAGATGAAAGAAATACTAGTGAAAAATGAATAAGAATTGACAAGGCTTCATGTTGTGGTATCATAAATAGTTCTTTTCATTTTAGAACTTAATATTTTTATGGTTGATAAAAATCAAATGTCTACTAAGCATAATTTTGAAATTAAGATGCTTAGCCTATTCCCTGCCAAATTCCTATTTATGATAGATTATTATAGACTGATTTGCTTGGACTTAAATCTTCATCATAGTTGTTATTGTCCTATTTCAGACATTTAGCCACAACACTTTGTCAGGTGTCTGTTGTAGTCAGTAACTTTGCAAGAATTTCAAGCACTTTATTCAATCCATTGTAGCAATTACTTTACTTCAATCAATTAAATACTCCTTGTCAATTTGTTCTTTTGATGCCCACTTGACATAATGATGTAATTTGTCTAATGCTTTAAAAACAAATTTCTTTTCCTGGTCTTAACACTGTCAGTTAGAATTTTTCAGCAAAACATTTTTTTTTAGTTTTCCAAATGATGAATGAAACATAGTTTTAAAATGTTCAAGATAATTGAAGCATGTTATCGATGAAAATATTCTTGTCCAAACATGATCCAGATTGATTATAAGTCATCTTTGTACATTATTTATTATAATATATATGAGGAAGTAGACAGTTATGTGTACCTCAGAAAGATAATTGCAAGAGATGTTGCCCTACTTCCAGAGGTCAAAAGAAGGACTGTGCTTGGTTTTTGGAAAATTTGATAGCATCATGAGAAATTCCAAGTCAACAATCAAAATTAAGAGAAAGTTATTTAATGAATATGATCTGCCGGTGATGACTTAAGGTAATCAGACATGGACACTCAACACCACTAGTGCAGAGACACTTACAGTGGTTCAAAGTAAAATGGAGAGAATCTTACTTGGTATCAGCTTACGCAACAGGAAGAATGACACCTTGATTCAAACTGGAGTGATTGTCATAATCAAGATCGTCAAGAAGGGCAAACATAGATGGGCTGGCCATATCCCTCATCTGGGGGACTATTAGAGATAGTGGAAAATAACTAAAGGATAGCCAAAGGCAAGATGGGGTAATGATCTGACCTGGTACCTCGGTAACACATGACCCAGTATGGCCAGAGCTAGGAAGTGGTGAAGGTCAACCAGGCAGTCGTTCTTCCAAGAGGAGTGAGAAAGCCCTGGATTTGCATGTGGATTTGATTATAATTCATCATGATTCTCTTGGACTTCATATTATCAGCAGAATAGTTCCAAGTAGAAATCATTCTGGTGTTAAACATTTCCAAAGATATGTGGAAAGCACTAGATGTGTTTGGAGGCAGCCAAAGCCATTTACAATAATATAGACATGAAAAAAAGAGGTTAACAATACAGAAGTATGTGATTTTAATACAAATTACCATCCTGGCACGAGAGTTGGTTTAACTATCCACAGTCGGAACATAAAGAAATAATTCATAAGAGAATGAAGATTTTTTAGAACCAAAAATAAAAAGATTTAATAATAATATATAAGAAGTAAGTATTTAAGAAAGAAAACCTGTAAATATATTTAAGAATCAGAAATTCTAAATAATTGGTAGAAAGAAAAGAATATTCATCATAGTTGTTTAGTGTGTGTCCGTTCTATAAAGCTCTCTTTTAGAAAGTTCTTCTGTTAGAGTTAAAATAGATTATGTTCCAGTAAAAGATACACAAAGGCAAAGATATAGAATCAGTTGTTTTGCCTCCAGTGTAAATGGGTTCCATCAGCTGCTTTTCTTAAAACTAAGATTATAATTTCTTTGGACAGGAAAAAGTGGGGGGAAAAAACCCAAAACAAGACAAAGAAATTTGGCCTGTTATCATCTAAATACTGGTTTTCAATAGTAATGACAATTATAAAACAGGGTAATTAATTTATATAGAGTTATATTTTTGGAACTAAACTACTCCTTTAGTTAAATGGTGCACAATAGTTTTTATCTAGAATTAAGTAAATTGCTTTGGCTTGATTGGCAATGTTTGTCTGAGATTCACGATGGATTTTAATGATTCTATGAAGTATAAGAATCAAAACAAGGGGAAGAGGCTGAATATTCCATAGAATAATTTCAGTTCTTCCAAAGTATTTCACCCCAAAATCTGAACATGAATTTATCATGTGTTTTTTAATAAATAATCTATAAAAGTAACTGTTAGAATGCCTTGTCTTGAATTCATTTTGCAGAACACTATATGCAAAAAGTCATTCTCCTGATCTCTTCATCTTGTAGAGATGC
>OZ010615.1:52556052-52618552 GCA_963932145.1 Acanthosepion lycidas
GCTGTTGGATTATATGAAAATAATTTTATATATCAATAGCCAATTGTTTAAGTAAAATGTTAGTTATCCTATGCTCATGTGTGCTCCTAGTGAAACTCTAACAGACACATGCACCCTACCTTTTTTAAGATAAAATGTGGCAAAAACTCCAATCATAAATTTGACAGGCTTTCCATTGGATCTTTGGGGACTGAAGCAATTCAGTTTAAATGTGGCTAAGAAACCATAACATAGCTGATGACACTAGAATAAAAAAGCATCAGAATTCTGAACAGAAATATGATGAGAAGAGAATTTCAATCTGGAAATATCTTAATAAATAAATGTCTTCTATTAAATTATCAAAACTGTTTAATTCTTTTTAATACTATAAAGTGTTTTGTTTTCATTCTTAGATTGAAAAAGAAAATAAGCAGAATAGGTTCTTAAAGTTTACCTGCATTTATAGAACTTATTCCTGGAAATTTAGGATGTCATCACTGGTTATGAGGTTGTCCAACATGCATGTTTCTTGCCTTATTTGGAATGCAGTCAAAAGAGGAGAGCCCTACATTGGTTCTGTAGCATCTCATTTCAAATTATTTGATTATTTGCTATAATTCTGCTGCTAATGTCCAAGATTTGCAGATGTACAAAAAGACTGCCGGCAACTATTTTTGATTTAAGGCAAGTGTTCTTGTCTTTCTAGATTGTTCTTATTCTTGTGATAGCAGCCGTTATTGGTACTGCTCTCGAAATTATTTCTATCCTAGAGTTCTCTTCATTGAGTCAAGATATTTGAATTGTGTTATTATTTAAGTCTCTGACCACCAACTTTTATCTGAGATTTCTGTCTGTTTTCAAAGTTTACTATTGATGTGTTGGGATTCATCTTCACAGAGTTTTGTTGCTATCTGAGAATCAGGATTCCAAACATACAAAAACAACAATACATCTTTTAAAAGAAACATAAATAGGTTATTTTCTGAAGGAAAAGTAGAAGCAGAACATCAGTTGAAATAACATTTATAGATTCTCTTCAGAAATATACAATAACAATAAAATGTTCAATTTTCCTTGCAGTGAAGTTTGTTCTATAAAGTAATTAAGTGTTCTTAGTGCATATGTGAAATGTGTGGACAGTTGTACTTTATGACAGTCAGCCTAATGTGTTTGAGAGTTTGTAGACAAAGATTTAGTCAGCAGTAATTCACTTCTATTGTAACAATAATAAGATGGAATAAAACTAATAATAAAATAATATTAGAATGTTGGGATAAAAAGCAACATCATACTAATGATGATGATGATGATAAAGGAAATGATTTAATCAAAAATTAGATTTCTTTTCATTGATATAATGTCTAAAAATTTGCTTTTAGTCTGTTGTCTGCATTTGTAAGTTTTCTAACGTTTGTTAAATAATTTCACTTCATTTGCAGAGAATTTAATGAAGTTTGTTACTATTTCTCTTTCCTCACTTTATCTTTTCACTTAAACAATTCAACATTTTTTGGTAACTCATCTATAGGTTTTCATCTATTATGTCACTTCTTGTAAATATCTCAACTTGTCATTTCTTTCTTTCTGTTATATGTATTTAGAATATCCACCTGTTATGGGTGTTTTTGTATTTAATATATATTTGTTTATGTATGCATAGAGACGTGTTTTATATATAAGTGTGTGCGTGTATGTGTGTGTGTGTGTGAAAGATATATATATGTCATATCAGAATAATATTAGGTTGGTGCAAAAATAATGTCGTTTTCTCACATATGTTACTATGTGAGAAAACGACATTATTTTTGCACCAACCTAATATTTGGGCAAATGAACCAATGAATAACAAGACAATTTATTAAAGATTCTGAGAAAGAATATTTTTTTTTTGTTGTTGTTGGAATCAGTGTGGCTCATAATTGTAGAAAATAAGGGTTTGCAGAAGAGGGACAGGAAACAAATTGGGGTTGTAGTTTACATGTTAAATATACAGAATATATGCCCAGCCTTTAAATTGGAATTTTCACGTTACCTCACTTATTTCATTTGTCTTTTTATCACTTTTAGTTTTATCATTAATGTTTTTAATTATCCTGCATTATATCAGATGCAGTTCTGTTAGGAAAAGATAATAATAATCCTTAGCAAAAATATATAGAATAGGATTCCAAAATTAGTGCACTTTAAATATAGAAATCAATTGTAGTCGATTCTGGAATTAGTACATTTTCAATATATTTTCACATTAATAAATTACTTCTCCTTTTAATTAAAACTGCATTCCTATTGTGAGAAATGATAAATTCATTGAGCACATTGTTTTCTAAAAGATTTCTTTTGTGTTTGTATAATCTTTTATTTGATTCCAAGATGTCTCACCTGAATATTTCTTGGGAAATTTTTTACAAGCTGTTTTGTAGATTCTTGGTTCAGGTTTAATGTTATAATTTTGTGCTGATTAAATCTCTTACCATTTTTGAAGTAGTCGTGACAAATTTTAAATTATGTTTTCATAAATTCTTTTCAATTAGCAGGTAGTATTTTGTGTCTTTTTATCAAGTTTATCTATATTATCTATTTTGTGGTTTTATGAATATGACAAGCTTTTCTCTTTGCATTACATGTGAAACAATGTAGACATTGGAGGTGTTTAAAAGTATTTTCAATGAACATACAATGGCCAGCATGGTTACATCATTTAATGCTGAAAATACCAAAAATAGTGCAATCAACAGAACTGAATCATTAGCTGACCATCTTTGTTTGTCAAAGTGATCAAAGTGATTTTATTAAAATAATTTCTAAACTAGTTCTGCTTTATTTTCAAACTGAGATCAAGTTTTATTGTTTCATCCAAATTTCAATGATATTTTTTTTTCTGAGATTATTCAATGAATATTTAACAAAATTTAAATATTCCTTAAGCTTTCAAAGCAATATCTTATCCATTTTCTTCTTTTCCGGACATGTTGCATAGAAATTGTCTGAATATTCTGCATATCCAAGCACTTTCAGCTATACTTTTAGCCATTATCAAGGATGAATTTTATTTTACTTTTAACTGAATGAATGGATGTATCTAAAGTATATAGATATAATTATTTATGAATTACAATAACTCACCTGCAAGATCCAAATTACAGAGAACCAATATTATTTACAAATTCACATGTCCCTTAAGAAACTTTAAAATCAAATCAAATTGATAAATAATTATACTGAATATACTACTACATGCCTAACAAGAAGACTCACATTATATCTCTTTGGCCATAGTTCAATCCGGTCTCATTTGAATAAATATGGAGACATACCAAACTCTATCCGTAACATACTTATTGATAATACAAATATAATAGTATCATCCACATGTAAAAAAAAAAGCTAAAAATAATGGAAGCATTATTAATAAAAAAGAAAAAGTCTACATTCAATAATATCAACTATGAACATGGCTACAATGTGCTGATGGTGTTTTTAAAATATAATGTTCCAATAACTCCACATACATACATAAAACAATGCAGATATTCAGTTAAAAGTAAAATAAAATTCATTATTGATAATGGCTAAAAGTATAGCCAAAAGTGCTCAGACATACAAAACATTCAGACAATTTCTACATAATTTATGTCCAAGAAAGAAGAAAATTATAAGAAGATTCTTGTATTCCAATAATTTTCTTCTTTAAATAAAAAAAATTAATTGCAGTACCTTGTTAGCCATTTTAAATAAAATTTATATACATACATATATATATATATATATATATATATATATATAATTATTTATTTAAAAATTATAACATAAATATGTTATAAAATCACTACAAAAATAACCATTTTGTTTCAACACCTCCGGTGTCTTATCAAGTGATGATGTTGAATGTAAAATAAATGGTTTTAAATGTTTAAAATTAATAAATGATCCTTCGTAAAAGGAAAATGCTTTTACAAAAGCTAGAATGACCAATCAAAACACAAGTATAAGAGAATTCAAAAAACTTGAGAATGAAGTCATGTTATAATAGCTATTAAGAGCTTTAAAGTTCGGGTTATACTAAAATAGAATTTATTCTAACCAATAAGTATTAAATTATATGATAAAATTTGATATTAAAATTAAAAGTAAAAAATTACCAATTTTAAAATCTAAATTTAATCTTTATTAAGTTTTAAATGTATATATATATATATATATATATATATATATATATATAGATGTTTGCATGTTTGGAATTTTCGTTTGTAGATAATGTTATTTTTAACCATTTTTATCTATTTATATTTGCCCGTATAAGTTATATTTTAATAAGTGGTTAGTATTCGTTTAATAACACTTTCAGTCTTGAATATTTCTTGGTTGTGGTATCAGATTGTCTAGGTCAATGTATGTAGATGTGTGTACATGTATTTATCGGTGTCTATGTGTATAGAAAATGCATGCACATTTAATTGTGTATGTATGTATGTGTTTGTTTTTTTTTGTTTTTTTTATAAAGGGCCGTGGAGATGTTTCCTATCACGTCACTTTTTTGTGTGTGTATATATCTAAATATGTCTGGGTGCTTATGTATTATAATCTGAGTGTGTTTGTGTTGTTTTACGTGAGAGGTTAGCACCCCACCCACACACTTGGAATTAAAATGTATACATTTTGTCAGGAAGACCATAAATAATTATATCTGCTCTAGTCTGTATTGAGCACTCTTTTAAGAATAGTAATTGTTGGTTATTGGAATTTATTCTGTATACACCAATCATATACTTAGGTATATATATATATATATATATATATATATATATATATATATATATATATAAAGAAATATAGTCTTAAGGTGTGCTATATTCATGGAATAAAGTGCTCAATATCAGAGATAAAGCGTGTGTAAATCTAAAAGTGAACATAGAAGTCAACACTTAGAGGCGACAGTCTGTTTCATGCTATATGCAATCGTCAGGCCACCCGTAGCCTGACGATTGCATATAGCATGAAACAGACTGTCGCCTCTAAGTGTTGACTTCTATATTTATATATATATATATATATATATATATATATATATATATATATATATATATGTATATCTTAGGAAAGAGAAAGAACAGATGGAGTTAGAATCCACAGTTCTTAGCATTTACTTTTTAAAAAGTACTCAATACAAATGTAGAGCAAAATATAATATTAGTAAAATATCTTTATTATAATAGATTACAATAAAAACATTTTTACATCGCTACACAAAAACTTTCATGTTTCAGAACTTTAATGGTTCCTGATCAGGCGATGATTTATTTGGGAAATTTGAAAACAAATCATTACCTCTTTTGAAAATTAAAAAGGGCAGGAGAGCCTAATGTAGGTATGTCTGGATTAATCAATTAAAAGTCAGATCTACACTAAAATAAAACATGAAAAATAAGGTCAGAGAGTTAAGGGAGGTGGATTATTAATTCATTTCTTGATACATTGACACTCTAAATATGTCAGTGTCGAACATAATGTAGTGAAATCCAAAGTTTAGATTTAGTGAAGTAGACATAACCTTGAACAAAAAAAAATTATTTTTGAGAATTTTTCAAAATTTTTTATACTATGGAAACTTCTTAAAGGGACCAAATAGAAAAAGTTAAAAGAAATTTCTTTTGTGGAACTTTAATATACAATGCTAAATTATATAGAATAGGCTGTAAAAACAGGGCAATATTAAAGTTGAAAAAATTCAATAAAAATTGAGTGGACCATTATATACTTGTAAAATAATAGCTATGTAATTGTAATGCATAAAATATTTATGAAGAATTCTTTTAACTATATTTTAATGTAAAATTTAGACAATGCCAACATAAAACTATTAATTTATTTCTTTGATTTAGCAGAACTTTATTTTTAGGAGACTTTATAATGTGCAGCTTTTCTTGTAAACACAGGGGACATGGGTCATATAAGGATTTACAGATTTTCTTTTTTAATATTTTCCAAAATCCTTATATGACCCATTGAAAATATGTGTCCTCTGACAGAAATCAAACCTGTGTTCTACATGGAATAATCATACAGCCTGATGTGCCATAATATTTAGCTACAGAGGAAACAGTAATTTGATTTTGCTAACCAGATGCTTCCTCTGTAACTAAATAGTATAGCACGTTATGCCAAATGATGGTTCCATGTAGGATACAGGTTTGACTCCTGTCAGAGGATATATATTTTCTATGAAATTTCTCAGACATTCAGGCTGGTAAATATAGTTAATACTGTTTATTATAAACAGAGCATTTACTTAAATATTTGTATCTATAAAAATAATGTACAAACAGAAAATATATATATATATATATATATATATATATATATATATATATATATATATATATATATATATATAAAATAGCCAACTACTCATTTCCAACACAACTGTCTGCCAGGGTCTGTCTAGCCAATCCCTGTTGCAGATACTAGCTCAGTTGTATTTGTGTTTTTTCAATATCTATGGAAGCACCTGTGCTTTACTGCAACTATATTGAGCAGATCTTTGTTACACTTTCAAGATGGAAATGCATCATCTGACATGATCAAAAATTTAAACAGTTAGTACATTCAAGCTCTCGTTCATCATAACTTGTCACTTTATGCTAACAGAAATATTGATGGCTTTCAGATAGTCCTGTCTACCCAATCTCACTCACAAGGTTTGGGTCAACCTGTGGGGCATGGTTCTCAGGTACTTTCTAATGGTGCTGCATGGTGGGATCATGCCCACAGACCACCAAATCAACCATGGTGAGATTCAAACCTGGGTCTCATGAGAAAATGAATGTTCTAACCACTCAGCCATGCATCCACTGGAAAGTTATGAATCCATCTCTTCTCTGTCCCCAGCTATGGGTTAAATGGTAGGGTAGACTGAACTCTCTAGCTTTTGTTTGCAATCAATCTAGGGGATGGGCATCTCTAGATTCATAATCTATGATAACACTGGAACCAGCACAATGGCCTGCCTACCTAGCCAGCAAGATGGTGACATTTAATGGCTAAAACAGTAAAAAGAGATGAATTAACATCCAATAGCATTGGCGATCAAGGTCATATTATATTACAAGGTCATATTATATTACAAGGTCATATTATATTACAAGGTCATATTATATTACAGATAGATATCTGATATGTTTTTAAGGCAAAACTTATAGGAATTTTTCTTGACTGTGGAGGTGAGTAGTTCAGAATTAAAAAGAAATATATTAATGCTTATTTCATTTATTTTTATATATGAACCTTTTCTAGAAATATTTTAATGATTTTCATGGTAATCGTTCTGATAAGCATTCCTCTTTGGTAACTCAACTTTACAAATTTAAGTGCAGTACATTACAAATTTAAGTGCAGTACTAGTTGAAATGGGGAGTTGGAACCATAAGTTCTATGCTAATAGCATCTTCTATCACACTTCTCACTTGTGGAACTCTTTTCCAGCTTCTTGCTAACTTCCTTCCAGCCAACTTCAATGTTAAAAATTTAAATGCAATGCCAGTTGTTATCTTCTATTTTCTTATTTTCCTGTTCTTTTATTGTTCTCTCTTCTTAATAATAATTTTTTTTTCATATTCTTTCAGTAACCCCTTGCATCATGTTTCAAAGGAAATAATTCTCATTTTTCCTTTTGTATGACAAAATGCAGTGCAAATTGTAATAAAATTGATAAGAAATGAACTCAATTATTTTCTCTATTTCTAAAAATTAATGTATGCATATTTTAATTTGCTGGCCATACATTTGCATCTTCAGTGCTGCAATATGGCCTGAGGGTACTGCTCAATAAATTTTCCTTTTTTTTCAAAATTCTGTTGAGAATGACACCTGCTATTCTAGCTCTGATTTTTTCCACAAGGAAATCATTTGACATATAATTTTATTAATGTATGATAATATATCTGACAATCTAACTATAGAAGATTTATTCCCTACCTCAAGAGAAAAAGAACAAAATATTTTATCTATAAAACAAACAGGTTTGATGTATAAATTTCATTTTCTTATACTCACTTGCAAAACTATAGCCTTTTTAATGTTTAATTATATAAAAAAAAACAATATCCAAGACAACTCTTTTGCTCCAATTCAATTTCATATCCTAATGTACATCGATCTATTAAATATTAAAACAAAATTCCATTAGTGATTTTGCCAATCACTGATTAGATTTATAAATGAGGACTGGCGGAAAATGGCAGACAATTCTGATTTCTTATTTATACAACCAGTCTGATGTTAATTCCAAAATATTTGGGGCTAATTTCATACTGTGGACAAATGACCCAAGTCTTTGCAAATACTTTGATAGACACATACTTTCTGTATGATCTGATTTTTAATCCAATGCACCAAAGAAATAAATGTATTTTGTTTAATATTTCATGCAGATTACGTGTTTGAAGATTTGTTTTTACCGGGATTTTATGCAGTTTATCAGTTTTATCTTATTTCTATCTATATATGAATGAGTGGATTTATAGCTTTTGTGCACTTGAACAAAGACAAGTCTTATGTAAGGGCATGTATGTGATACTATCAACAAATTCTAAGAATCATTAATACACATCACAATCAAAAGATGGGGGACGTTTTGAATATCTATATTGCATATATATATATATATATATTGTATATCTATATGTGTATTTTTGAACATCTGAGAGAACATTAATAAGTACATAGCCTGACAACTAATAACTAAATTTTGACAAGAAAATTTAATGATATATTTGATATATGTCATCTACGGAGAAACATTAGATTAAGTATGTTGACAAAAAATGATATTATGCTGAAAATTATAAAAATTTATATGAAAGAAAAATGATCCTTTGCTCCCTTTTCACTAGTGAGAAAAATGAAAAATTTACTGAAGTGATCAAAACAGTTTAAAAAGAAAGTTGCTATCACTATTGATGATGATATTATTCATGGGTGATTAGTGAGGGAGAGATGCAAGTCAGTAGTGAGTTAAGAAAAAAAGGATACTGGGTTCTGAGATAACTGTGACCTGTAAAGAAATCTGGGACAGTAAAAAAAAATTAAAAATAGGTAACATTGAACATGTTTATCTGAAATAAACACAAAACCAGAACAAGTTTTCCTTAATAATACCAAGTCAATTCACTCTCTTCAAGGATAATTCTACAAGGCTGTACCAATTTTAAAAAACTTTCCACAAACAGCAATCATTTTGCAACTCTGTCCATTCAACAAATAGATGTTCTCATTTCAATGTCAACCTACCAATCTCTGGTCCAACAAAAACTGACAACATTCTTTCTTCAAAGAACTGTTTGAACACTTCATGAAATTCACTGACACTTTATTTTCTTTAACAAGGACTTTTATAAATTAACTTCTAGAGTAAGATTTTTTAAGAACATTTTTGATAATCAAGTTAAATTTTTTAAGTGATCAAAAATATATTTGAGTAATTCCTACACCTATCTTCATTTTTACATAAAACTGGCTGCAAATAAAAAACACTTCTTTCTGTTTCAATTTCACACTTATTAAGAGAATTTTTTTATGGAAAATGCAAAGTGGTATTAATCAATATTGTTTTCTATATGGGAAAATCACCATAAAGTATTTATTGAGCAAAATAAATTATATTTTTTGCTTAGGTTATGGATTTATTGATGTACTTACATATAGGTTAGAGAAATCTATGACTGTGGAATAAGTTTCATGTGATGAGTTTCATCCTTTAGGACTTCATGTGACTAAAGTGATGTTTATACTGATACAACTACACATAAGCATGAAGGAGAGGGGACACTGAAAATTTTAAATTTAAATTTTGTTTTCAAATAAATGTTTTAGGTATATAGTCTGGTTGATTTCATTTAGTTGCTTTTTCTTCTTATAATTTTTGTTCTTAAGTTTCCCTCATAGCCATTTCTTGTAAAAATTATAGTTAATAAGTAAATTATAAGTATTTTGAAATAGGGAGTCACTTTTCAATCACATTGTATATATTATGGCTTCTCCATAAATTTCTTTACCTCACCCTGATCAGACCTACCTCAGAATCAGCCAAGATCATTAAAAAAAAAAAAAAACTTCTTTATAGTCTGATTGTACCTGTCAATCTTTTCAGGCAAGTCTAATCTCCAACTTTATTCTTGACGAATTTTTATGACTTCCCTTTTGATATGGGACACAGACTGACAAAATAAAGAGCTCAATATTCTCACCAGACCTTCATTAGAATCAATAAAGATCAATAAAGAACTTCTTCATAGTCTGAGTTTACCTGCCAGTCATTTCAGCCAGTTTAATTTCCAACATTTTTTAATAGATCTTTATGGCTTTTTTTGCTATGGCACAAAGACTGGAAAGATAAACCTTTTCAACTTGCCCTTGTCAGACCTGTGTCAAAATCAATCAAGATCATTAAAGAACTTCATAGTCTGAATGCCCTGTCAATCATTTCAACTAGTCTAATCTCTAAACTATTTTTATGGATTATTATGACTTCTTTTTTGATATGGGACACCTATTGACAAAATAAACCTTCTCAGCTTGCCTTATCAGATCTGCATCAGATTCAACCCAGATCATTAAAGAACTTCTCTATAGTCTGAGTGTACCTGCCAATCATTTTAGCCAGTCTAATCTCTAACCATTTTTTGTGAATTTTTATGACTTCTATTTTGATATGGAACACAGATTATGTCAATAGTGAATTTGTCAAGAATTATCAAAGAACTTCTTCAAAGTCTAGTCATATGTGGGAGTGCCACTAGCACACAAGGGGGTTACAGAGGATTGGGAGCAAGAGTAAAGAGGCATGTTTGAGGAAAGGATAGAGAAAAGGGCAGGGAACAAGATCAAGGTATCAGAAGATGTCAATTGACATTACTCTTGAATATTTGAAGATTGTAGTCATTGGGGAAGCAAGTAAGGGGAAGGGAGTTCCACAGACGGGAAGTACAAGAGAAGTTGTTTGAATAGAAGAGATGGTTACATTTAACCGTTTTGACAGTGAAAGGGTGGGACCAAGATGCCAAACTGGTAGCTTGCTGAGTGCAGTAATAGATTGCCAACAAGGTCTCATCATTTTATAGTGGAATTGGTTAGATGTAACTGCAAGTTTTATTCTAACAGTTTCTTTTATTGCACTTCTTACTTATGGAACACTCTTCCAAATCCATTTTTTCCAGCCAGCTTTGATCTTTAAAATTTAAGTGCAATGTCAATTTCTATATACAATCTTCATGATTACTATTCTATTTTTTGGATCCTTCATAATGATTTCCATTTTCTGATTCTTCCACACCCAGTAACCACTTGTGTCTTAGCAACTTTACTGCCTTGCATGGGGGGAATTTGATTTTAAAAAAGTATATACCATATATACCCACATATAAGAAGAAATTTAAATCCCAAAAATCACCCTTAAAAATTGGGTGTCATTTTATACTACAGTTCTAAAAAAGAAGCATTAAATTCTGAGTGATGTTTGTCGGTAGGCTAACCTTGGCCTCAGTGCTATAACCAATAAAGTACATGAAAATATTCACATTATCAAATAAACTGATAATAAATGTGATAAAACCATTTTTGCCTCATGTATTACTGACATGACTGCACAATAAATTGCCTATTTGGTTTGGTTTGGTTTGCTTTACAGCATATCAACCTCAATAGGTTATTTAATGCTGACAAGATTTTTATTGTTGGTAATATTTTTTTTTCAAAACTGTATTGCTGGTAATATTTTTTCCAAAGATGTATTGGCATGAAGAATAATTCCATATCAATGAAATCAACTTGTATCTTTGCAAGCTCAGCTGAGAAAATGTAAACATCGAATTATGAATTGTCCTCACAGCAACCTTTATCTTTCACTAAAATTTTAATAATGAATAAAAAAAAAATGTTGAAAGTAGAATGTATTATTATCATAGCAGTATTTTGTGATTGTCAATGAAGTATAAGTAAATGGCCATTAGTACACCAGGCTGTTTGTCACAGTTTAGATATAGGAAAAGAAGAGGAAGAAGAAGAATCAGTATTTGCAAGAGATCACGGGATGAAACGTAAACAAAATAATGGTTTCCTTTTTAGGGAACATGTGTAGCAAAAACATGATATAGAATCAGTTTCGTTATTTTGTTTATTTTGAATTTTTAAGGATACAGTAAATAACAACATTTTCAATAACATCATTTTTATATAATCAATAAACAGTCCTTTGATACTACAGGTATAGGATAAATTCATGAAAATTTGCTATATTCTTTTACCTCATCTTATCGAAAGGTTGCCTTATACATGGAAATATACAATAACTAGACTAACTGAAAATATTAAGATTTATAAAACAGCACATATGAAGTAAGAATTTACTCTAGGCAATGTCGGGTAATCTTGCCAGTTAATTCATTCACTTCATTGATTATCAGTTTCATTAGATCGACTCTTGAAAGGGAATATTAATATTGATCTAGAGTTCAGAATAAGTAAAGTTCTGACCTGTGATACAAAGCATGGTAACATATGTTATTGATTAATCAAATCATTTCCAGTTTTTTCAATATCTAACTATTATTATTCCATACAAATTTACTTTGTTCCTTGACACATTCCAACTGACCACAATTGCAATGCACTTTAATACACCAGTGAATGCATTTTAGATTTTAAAACTAGTTAAAGTTGATGACATATGAAGTGAAAACCACAAAATTTGTTTTTGCATCTGTTGTGATAAGAGCCAGTTACCCTCCTTTCTATCATGAATGGACTGATCAATTGATAATAAGTAGTCCTGTGTAATCGTCTAAAGAGGGAAAGAAGATAATACTATTGCAGTGGCTTGTCTAGCTGAGTATTGAATATTACTGGTTATTACTGATACTTGATTTGTGAATAAAGGGTCAGTGATAGTCACCTTGTAAACATTGGGGAAAGAAATTTTCTTACAAATAGATGTTTCCTTAATTTATGTCTTTTATTAGACGAGTAGAATAAACCAGTAGCATTATGTTGGGGTAACCTCGGCATGGTGTAAAGGTTAGCAAGCTTGTCTTGCTAGAATAATTACATCTGAGTAGTGAGTTCAATTCCTACTGGGTGCCCCTTGCTTTCAGCCTTGTACCGCATCTAAGCTATACTTGGAAAATCACCATTAGTATTATGACGTAGTCAGTGAAAATTCTTTTCTTGAAGCATGGAGTTAACAAGAATCCTCACAACTCAAGAACGTTTTTAGAGAAATTTCAATCACCTGAATAAGGCCATGAATATGGTAACAAAGATGGGAACAACAGTCTGATTAAAATAGTGTAAATAATTACAATATCTCATCTCAGAAATATAGACAGATATTAGTTTTCAAGTGCCACATTTCTTCAATTTCAAGATCCTTATATTTACTTATATTGTTATATTCTTTAGCAGAAATATTTTTTATCTGATGTCATTGCCATATCTATATATTGAGGAGTCCACCCCTTTTTACGCAAATGAACTCACCCAGTATATACATATACTATAGCTACGTGAAGACCTGAGGAAGCAAGACTGAAGAGTTGAGTCGAGTCCCGAGTGACAGAGTAAAAGGTAGTAGGTAACCAAAAGAGTGAGGGTGAGATAATAGCATTGTAGAAGTCACAGTGAACGAGCACGTAGACTCAGTAAGAAGTCATACAAAGATACTTCAATACCAAAGACTGTATATATATTTTGCTACTAACCCGTATTTCTGGAACTACTAACCTGCATTACCAGTTTATATTATTACGTTTATACATTATTTTCATATATTCATTCCTGGCGTTTGTTATTTATTGGTACCTGATTTCAACCCGGAATCCACAACAGTATGAGAAGATAATGTTTTGGTTTGTCATCTTTAATCACTATGTCTGGTCTTCTAGCTTTTATATGTCTGTCAATATGAATAGTAAAGTCTTAAAGAATAGTGACCTTATCCTATGACTGTTTAAGAGTGATGTTAATAACCCTTTTTACAGCACGGGCTGAACTGTAATACTGGTGTATGTTCCAGTGAATATATTGCTCAATCTCTAATGGATAGCAGCTCAGAATGAGAAATCAGAGGGCTGAGTTTGAATTCCAATCAGGTTCATACATTCACTTATGCACAAATACCCTTTGGGAAATGGTATGAATCTATCTTCTCCCCCAGTTATGGATTAAGTAGTAGGACTCGTATGTAGAAAAACTCTTGTTAAAAAAATTGTTCAAACAATATTTACTCACAAAAAATGAATTATTTTTACAAAATATGTTGTGGCTTTAAATAACCCACAAAGGGTTAACAAGCTGTAAAAAACAAATCAGTCATTCAATCAATCAATCATACTACCCAGTCATGTGATCTTTATATTTTTTTTGTGTCAAGATTGGATAACCAGAAACAAAGTGGTCAATAGTCTCAACATGTTTACATAATCTATTGTACATATTAGATTTGCTCTAATTAATTTTATTTGTCCGTTAATTTCTGGTTTTGTGCAGTCATTATAAATGCCTCTATTTGTGGTTAGATTTTATGTTTGTCTTCATCCACATCATTTACTTCTGAGTGAATATTTGACCATGTAAAGTATTTTCTTAAATTATTATCTCTTAGTATCTTTTTTATAATTTTAACTGAATTTCTTGGTTGATCATTTTTATCAATCCCCTTCACAGTGACGTTGAGTTCCTTTAAAAATTTATTGTTTTCTTTACAAATACAACTTTTTTTTCTTTTCACATATTTGTTGACAAATTGTTTTGTTCAGTTTGTAGTTCAATTCAAATTACCTTACCACTATTTCTTCAATCAATATAAATTTGCTCAACTTCCACCTTTTAGTGGTGCAGGCTATGGCAACTCATTATTTCTTGATTTCTCTTTAGTTTATAAAATTGAAGCTATAAGTAACAAGTGTTATTGCTAGTAGTGATGGGATGATTAAGCGGAATCAAGAATCGGAAATATCAGGACTTTTTAGGGGATTGGAATTGGCATCAAAATCAGTGAAATTTTTACCTAATTTCTGATTCCAGAAACAGTTCTTTTAATTTTTTTTGTTTAAAACTTAATTTTCCATTCTTCATACTAATTATAAAAAGATATAAATATTTATTAATTGGCAACATGTTGCATGGTCTGATAAGTCATGGTTCCAGTTGTTTTGTGCTGATGGTGGTAGGTTCACATGTAGCACAGACCCCATGAAGCCATGTACCCCAGTGATGGGGATTTCATAATGGCTTCAGTCGGGCCTGCTGCTCTGCCTAAAAATGTCACTAGCAAGCACTACATCACAATGTTTGAGGACAATTTATACCCATTCTGGGTCACCATGGTCTCCATGTCCTCCAACAACAATGGATAATTCATCATGGTTGCCCAGAATTTGTTTGGGGAGCATTCTGGTAATTTCTAATGAACACTGTGTTGACCCAACATTAGTCAAATTGTGTATTTATAAGACATGGGGGTAGAGACATGGGGATAGAGACATGGGAGTAGAGACACAGGGGTAGAGAACTGTGGAGTGAATAACAATGGTCAAATGAAAAATAAGTAACAAAATAAACAGAATTGACAAAGTTTGTAATAAGCAATAACAAGAAAAAGGAAAGGAAAGAAAACAGTGGAGAAACTAATATAAAGCAAGCAAACAATATATGCAAGGCAAATTAACGGTCATAAGGCAAAGCAACTTTAGTATAGATTGGGAGGGGCAAGTGTTTTGTAAACATTCTTGGAGACTGAAACCAATATTCATGAACAAGATTTTGCATAAACAAATATCAGGAAGTGGTTGTAGCTGCCATCTCTTAAGAAGTCTTTTACACTCCTGCAGAATCAGTGCCATACTAAATTTCTCTACTTTGCCACACAAATGAGAATGCTACACCATATGAGGCACCTATCCAATAACATTTGCCATGTCAGTGTACATTGTTTTGCCTTTGTTTTGGGTAGTATAAATTGCCCGCATTGACTTCAAGAAACAACAAGTTTTTTTGTACGAGAAGATGTAAACAGATTAGATACCATGCAATCAGTGAGAGAAAAATATGTAATTGCAGTCATTACATGGAGTGAAATCTACAAAAGATGTGAGAGGGACCCACAAGCATGTTTTTTGGCAATTCATATATTTTAGGGCTACCAGGAGTTTTTATTGTTTTTTTTCTATTGTTTACCTAAAACAAGGCCTAAGTGTCACTCAAGGTAGAGTGTTACTGAATGGAGATGTTGTATGTGTGTATAGGGAGAGAACAAGGATTGCATATTATGAAGATATGTAGAACAGATAATAGCTGATACTCAACTTGAAGAGATTATGATCGTAGTGATCAGGGAAGCATCCCCTCAACCCCTCAACCCCTGTACCATATTACGACACTGTCCCACATATTTGTTGATCCTTAATTCCCAAAGCTCCAATAGCAACAGATAATGTTGTTGTCTTCAGATGTCACATTCTACGGATTTCTATCTCAATTTTTTTTTATTTACTTAGTCTCTCATTATTATTATTATTATTATTATTATTATTATTATTATTATTATTAATAGTTTTTTATTTATTTTATTATTATTTCTTTCATTTGAACATTAGTTGCTTTTTTTTTTTTTTTTTTTTTTTACTGCAGATCATTATTTTATAGTCATTTGTAAGTAATAGGAAATAAAGAATGATAATGAAGCAATTGAAAAGATTTCATTATAAAATTTACTGCGGCAGAAATGGCAACATTAGTTCTGGATGAGAAATTGGATCAGTGACAAAAATATGATGATTTGTGTCTGAATACTAAGTCACATGAATACAATGGTTGACCTTATTATGTTGTGTTCTAAAACGCCTTTAATGCTTGATGGGTTCCTCACATTAAGATTTAAATAAACTTCATGGTTGCTAACTTTGAAATAAAAGCATAACATATTCATACTTGTTATTGTGTTTGTATGTATCAAAGTTTCTTTTAATGTTTCTTTGGTAGGTGGGACAAGTAAAAACCTGTTTTCTTGCAAACAATGCAAAAGTCATTTAAGTTGTGCTATCAATAAATTTTTTTACTGTTACTAAGCAACAAATGCTTAGAAATCAGGTTTTTTCAGCATGATTATTGAACTGGATCCAATCATTTTTGAGGTCACAGTACTTTTTATGACAAACATAAGATCAAACCAAACCAGATTCTTTTACTAGATTTATTATTAGAACATTTCAAATGACCTCTCAAAAAGTTTTGACTGCTTACTAAGTGATTAGATGAAATAAAGTTTTCTAAGCTTAGATAAATGTACATAAAGTTATAGCTTATAGAATTATCTCTAGCAAATTATTTTTATTGAACTGAATAGAGAATAAAAAAGAATTTACATTTTCTGGTATTTTCTTAAATCTCTTCTGGCAAGATCAAATAAAAATCCTTCATGCTCAAACCTATGGGAATCCCATCTAAAATGCTGTATAAACAATAGGTTTCACATTTCTAGAATTGACACTTTTGGAATCAAGTTATTTTCTTGAATGTCTCTCATTTCTAGAATTGATTTTTTTAAATCATTGTTTTGCACAGCTGAAGATTCTAAATATATATTAAATCAACTTCAACATCTTCTCCCTTGTAATTGTTCATTTATAATATATAATGCAATTTCATGGATTTACAATTCATTGAGGACATTAATTCTTTCACTTATTATTTTCCTTGGTATTGAATTGATATCCTGTAGATATTTAGGGACATGTTGAAAATATTGGCTGACCCATTGAGTACACAGAAATCTTTCAGATCATTGAAAAGTCATGGTTGCATTCCTGGTAAATAAGATTTTGCTTGTTGACACAAAAAATGAGCCATTTTTCTCGTATTGCTATGAAATCCATTTTCATTATTAACTTGCAAAATACATAGATATTGCTCAGGCTAAAATAACTTCCATTATTTGCATTATTTTTATTACTCTTCCATTTGTTTTCAAATTCAGTATTTACAGAGTATTATTGGGTAATTTACTACCAATCGTCTTTTTACTATCTTACTCTCTATGTTCAAAAGTATATGCCAGGAACAGTCAGACATTTGTAATGCAATAGCTACATACATTCAGATATTTGAGAGCCATAAGCAAAACTGACACATTTTTATTGTTACATTCACATTTTGTAACATATATATAATAATATTGACATTGCATTTAAATTTTTGAGGATGAAAGTTGACTGAGAAACAAGACACTGGAAGAGAATTCCACATATGAAAAGTATGAGAGAAGAAATTCTTAGCATAGAACTTACAGTTACATCTAGCCATTATTATGTTATATATTATATTAATAGAACCATGAGTAGTAAGATAATTTGTATGGGTAGACACTGTATTTTGGAGAATACCTAAGATGTATGTTAAATATGAACAAATTAATTAAAATATCCTTTGTTATTAACAAATAATTACAATAGATACAGATTTTCTGTGACTCATAAATAGAATAAAGAATGCAAGAAATGTCAGCGTAACCATTCACTGAAGCATGTCACTACAATTCTCTTACTTTCTCTCTTATTTCATTGAATTCATAAAAAGAAAGAAATGATATTGATGCAAGATAATAAGTGAGGGTTTTTTTTTTTATACAATTATCTAACAACTAAATTCTTTTTTTATTATTTGCCTTTGATAAGATAACAAGGCCAGCAGCAAGTACTTTTGTTTTTACTTTGAAAAATGATCATAACATGAATTTAACATTATTATGTTGTCTTAGTTTCAGTGAAGCATCAAGTAAAACATATTTCTATATGTTTCTATAAATGCTAAAATGAAACATACCTGATTCTCTTTTGTAAAAGTGATACATTAAAATTTTCCCCTTGGGATAATCGTGTCAGAGGAATAAAAAAAAAAAAAAAAAAACCCATACTGAGTAATTTCATTGCTATCAATTTCTGTGAATGAAAAATGGGTTTATGAGCCTGATAAATTAATTTTAAATTCTGTTTACTGCTCAGTGATATTTAAAGCTCAGAAAACCATGAACCTTAATTCTTCTGAATTATCCATTTTGAGATGTGGTATTGTTACTATTTACACTAAGTTTGGACTATTGTTCTCAGCTTTATTGTCATATTCACAATGTTTCAGTCATTGTACACTATGGCCTTATTCAGGTGATATACATTGGAATTACTTCCAAACAATATTTTTATCCACTGGCTCAGTGGATAAAAGCATTGTTTGAAGTTATCCAGTGACTTGACCCAAAGACTTGTGAGTTCAATCAAGCAGAGCTGAACAAAACTTGGAGAGTTGAATTACTAAAAGGGAAATAACTGAAACTGAGATATCCAGAAAAGGCATGGCATGTGGAACATTCTACCCCAGTGGACAAAATAAAGTGTTTGGTTCGAATTTACAATGTATATCATGTATATCATCAATGTATGAAGGCCAGAGCATATAACAGCTGAAACGTTGTGAATACAACAATGAAGAGGAGGACAATGTAATAGTGTAAATACTTGAACTGAGTGAATTTATGTGAGGGTAATTGTATAAATTATGATACTATGTCTGGTCTGGAAATGTAGGGTTGAGTGAAAATCAAAATTTGGTCTAAGAGGGGAAAATATTTTTCTATAAAAAAAAATTTTTACTATTTGCGGCTCGGATGAAGGAACGTATTGCATCTCGCAAATTTGGCTCCAAAGATTATTGGCGTCTCTGCAAGAGCGTATTGAACAATTGCAAACACTCTATACCTCCTTTATTCAACCAGTTCGAAGTCCTGACCTCCTCTACCGACAAGGCTGAATGCTTTGCTCGGAAATTTTCATTCAACTCGACGCTCGACTCTTCCGGTGTACCCATACCCGACTTCCCTCTTAGAACTGAGGCCATATTGAGTGGGTTAAACATAACCCCATCTTTGGTACTGGGCGTTATCTCCAATTTAGACCCCAACAAGGCTAGTGGTGGAGACGGGATACCAGCCATTGTCTTGAAGAAATACGCGCCTGAACTGGCGCCCGCCCTTTCTAAACTATACAACTACTGCCTCAAGGAATCTTGTTTTCCTGACTGCTGGAAGTCCTCTTCGATCGTTCCTGTCTTCAAGAACTCCGGCGACCCCTCTGACCCTTCCAACTACCATCCTATCAGTCTCCTTCCCCTCTTCGGCAAAGTCTTCGAAGCCCTAATCAATACCGGGGTGGTTAACCACCTCACATCCCATAATCTGCTCTCAGACAAGCAATATGGTTTCCGCTTTCGATCTACAGCCGATGTGCTTACGGCCATCACTGAAACAGTCTACCGAGCTCTTCAAAATAACGGGGAAGCCCGAGCCGTGGCACTAGACATCTCCAAAGCATTTGATAGGGTTTGGCATGCCGGCCTTCTTCGCAAGCTCCAGGGTTATGGCATTACAGGTCGATTATATAACCTAATACGATCATTCCTGTCAAACTGTAAATTGAAGGTCGTTCTCAATGAATTCTCCTCCTGTTCCTATCCCACGAACGCAGGTGTTCCTCAAGGCTCCATCCTAGGCCCCACTCTATTCCTTATCTACAGAAATGACCTTCCTGACGGAATAACTTCCCAAGTTGGCATCTACGCGGATGACACCACAATTTATTCCTGCCTCAAAAACAAATCTAGTCTCGCTGACAAAACTCGCCTGGCCGTGCGTCTCGAAAAGGACCTCTAATAGATTGTGAACTGGGGCATGAATTGGCTGGTCAACTTCAACACTTCCAAGACAAAACTGCTCTCTATTAATGACCACAGAGATCCTTCCCTTCGCTCCATTAGAATGTCTGATGCTCAACTTCTCGAGAGCAACTCTCTGCGGCTTCTCGGTCTCACGTTGACTGCTGACCTGAGATGGAATAAATACATTGAATCAGTTGCCTCGTCCACTGCAAGGAAAGTTGGCTCCCTGAGCCGCGCCAGGAAGTTTTTCTCCCCGGAATCGATCCTTCAGATCTACAAATCAACAATTCGCCCTTGCATGGAGTATTACTGCCATATATGGTGTGTTGCCCCTTCTGTTTGCCTCAGGGTTCTTGATAGGCTCCAGAGGCGGATATGCAATGTAGTTGGCCCTGCCCTGGAGTCTCGTCTACAGTCGCTTTCTCACAGACGTGCCGTCACCTCCCTCTGTCTGTTCTACAAATACTTTCATGGAAATTGCTGTGAGGATCTGCATTCACTGGTTCCCAGACGTCATGAGTCCCAGCCCCTTACGAGGCTGGCATCACGCTCTCACCCCTTCACTGTCAAAACTTCTAAATGTAGCCGTCTCTTCTACTCTAATAGCTTCATGTCTCGCACCTCTCGCCTGTGGAACTCCCTTCCTTTTTCCTGTTTCCCTGTGAGCTATAATCTCCAGCTATTCAAGTGTAATGTCAATCGACATCTCCAGTTGCCTTGAACTGTCCACTACCCTCATCCTTTCTTCTATCACTCCTATCTGATCTTGCTCTAAATTTTCTGTAACCCCTTGCGTTCTAGTGGCTTCCCGCCTTGCTTGGGGTGAAATGCTTAAAAAAAAATATATTAAGAGTTGTATTGCTTTTGAGGTTAGTATAAAAACATTTTAGTTGAGTTGCTTAGCATTTGAAAAGGTCGGCACTTGACAAGCTGACAGGAATCATCCTGATCAAAGTTCAAAGACTTGTACTGAAAGCCTTTTGAAAACAATAATTTACTCCTCCAAAGAGGATTTAGGTTATGCTTGTCTATGCATGATAGTAATAAAAACAAAATATATTTGCTTTTAAATTTCGGTTTGTAAAGAATAAATTCATTTCTTCATAAAGAAAAAGCACCAAGACTCAGCGATGTCATTGTATTCATGGTGAAAACAGAACATTGATTCATTTTAATTCTGCTGAGTGTTACATTTACATTCTTGTAAAATCTTCAGCATTCAAAAGTTATCAATATTTATTTGATTTTTACTGCTTGATTCTTTCTTTTATGTGCCACATCACTTCAGGATGTAAGTGATCATGGTCCTCCACATCTTCCTGTCCTTTGTAGCTCTGAATAAGTCTTTTTGTTATTTCTTCCAAAAAATGTTCTACCATCCATTTACTCAAGCTCATCAAGTATGTTACACACTGCTTTCCTCTTTCCCTCTTTCCCCTCAATCTGTGAGTATCAGATTTTCCAAGCCTTCTTCTCCTCATTACATACCCCAGAAATTTCAACTGCTTCTTCCTGATGTTAAGTATAAGTTTCCTTTTTGCTTCCATTCTTTCCAAAACCGTGTTGTTGCTCACATGTTCAGTCGATGTTATCTTTAGCATTCTTCGGTTGCTTCAAGTCTCTTCTTCATCTTCGCTGCCATACAGGGGGACAAATATCACATAACAGTTCAGTACTCTCTTTTTTTCTTTTTTTTTTTTTCCAACAAAATTTTTCGGTCTCTTAATACTCTGCTTAGCTTTTGGGGTGTACCTTTGACAATCCCAGATATTAAAATTTCTGTTCCTGCTTAATTTTAGTATTTCCAACTGGTAACTTGTTGTGTCTTGGACCAATTAAGCTAAAGATTTTTTTACTTTAGATAATTAAATTTTTTTATGTAAATTTTATTTCTGATAATGAAAATTTATGTAGTTTCTTGATAACTTCCAAGACAATAAAAAGTCTACTGCTATTATTGGAAGGAAAGGAAAGAAAGAAAATCTGAAACACTTCTAATCTAAAAGATTCTGTCTTCAAAAAAGCTACATTCTAATGAAGTTGTTAAGGGAAGCTAATTTCTTTCCCTTATAAAGGACAATAACTCAAAATACAATTGAGTTACTTCCCTTGTCTGGAAGATGAGCATGGCACTTCTGAATTAAACATGGTGACAAGCATGAAGAATTCATGGTTTCAATCCAAACAAATCTTTGTTGTTCGCAGACAGTAAATGAATAAAAGTTGTTTTATTTTGCGTTAAAATACATTTCTCTTATTTTTATTCATTTGTCAGAGCAGCCTGGGATATAACAGAAAGAATTATACTGAATAAAAAGAATTTTGTATGACTGATCTCTCCATTAACAGCAGCTCAATGGGCAAATAACTGGCTTGTAACTTTCAATACTGCAAAAACCCATCAAGTATAATTTCATCATCACTGATCCTGAATTTTCCCCAACAACAATGAGGGATTTTCATTCTCACTAAGGCTATCTGTTTTGTCTATTGGGGCTCAAATTCAATTCAGACCTCAAGTGATACTCATATATACAACCAGCAGTGGCATTCTACTGGTTCACGCAAACTGATTCTTAAAATTATAAAAGCAGTCAGTGAGGAAGAAAAAAAAGTAAGTCACAGATATATAACGGTAGCTGCGTAGAAAAAATACGTGAAAAAGAGAGAGAATTGATGGAAAAGGTTAAGTGAAACAAATGAAAAAATCAAACAGCAATAAATTTACCAAAATTTTTTAACATGTCACACTCACTTTAACGAATCTTTCAATTTGTCGTCTATTCAATAAACACCTCTTTCTTTCTTTCATGATTTACACTTTCTTATTTTTATTGAAGATTAGCACTTTTAAAAAATTTAAACTCATAAGTGCTTTATTAAGAATTCACATCAAATTTCTATACCTCAGATTGAAAAGAAAAGAAGCAGAATATGTTCATAAAGATTACCTGCCTTTCTGAAAGCAGTTCTTGGAAATTTTGGATGCCATTATTTTAAGATATTTTTATGTTTATATATTCTTTTTATAGATACAGATGTTTAAGTAAAGGCTCTGTTTATAATAAACAGTATTAAACAACATTTACCGGGCTGAATGTCACAGAAAATATTCGTCCTCCGACAGGATTCAAACCTGTATCTTATACGGAACCGTCATTTAGCTTGACGTGCCTTTACCGATTTGGCCACAGAGGAGCATTCAGAGGACAAATATTTTCTGTGAAAATTTCTCGGACATTCAACCTGATAAATGTTGTTTAATACTGTTTATTATAAACAGAGCATTTACTTAAATATTTGTATCTATAAAAAGAATGTATAAACATAAAAGTCTTAAAATAATTGTCGGACTTTGTCCATTTCATAATGTGTGATGCCATTATTGTATACAATACATTGTGGGAAAAATGGTTGATTCATTCTATCACATCAGAAAGTTGCTGACTCCTTCTAGCATGCTTTATATTTATAAGAATCAAGCCAAAATTGATTGCTGTTGCCATATTTGGGCCAGAGATGTTCAGCCCTCAATTTTCTGACCTTAATCAAGTTCAAAATTTTTTATACAGAGTTCTGAGTAAAAGACTTATTTTTACATTCTCAAATCACTTTTCCACAGACATGAGTCTATTGCTACTCTATTGCTGTTCCATGTAGACCTTTGGAGCAATGGGCACTTCAATGCCAGTTCTATATCAAATCACCCACTGCTTTTCCTTCATGTCCCAAATGCAAGAAAAAAGTTCCACTTGGAGAGATCTTTTCCCCCCAAGAAGTCTGTTCCAAGTGTGGAACAGACTTCCACACCACATGGTGGCTCAATGAATACTTCAGTTTGACCTCTTTAAGTCAAAGGTCATTTGTTATCTTTCCACCTTATTCTCATAATCTTTTCCTCTCATCATCTCTTTAATTCATACCACACGTCTCAGTCATCATTACCATTATAGCCATTATAAGACTTCCCTTAACAACTTTATAAGCTTCCCTTAACAACTTTATTAGAATGTAGCTTTTCTGAAGCCTTGTATTGGATGAACATTTAGTAGAAAAGAAAAGTGTAAGGTATTCAAAGATAATTAAAATTACAGATATCTTTGGTTATTTTAAATATGAATAAAATCATAGAAATTAGTGGAATGTTTTTGTATTTTATTTTTATTTTGCAATTTATGGTAAATTATTTAATATACTTTTGATTCATTCAAACTATTGTTCTCATCTTTAGTTGTCATTATTTATGGATCCATTATTTAAACACAGTACCTTTGACTCTATTTAGCTGTCTGTTATTTTTGGCTTACACATCTTGTATAAACTGATTTCATTATTTTTGTACCTGTGAAGCTGTTTCTTGTTTGTTCCTGTGGAACCAGATTATATGCATTTCACCAGGTCCAGGGATTGAACTTGTGATCACAAAGTAACTCTGACACTCTTTATGAACATCGAAAGCAAAAATGTGAAATCTAAAAATATTAAGAAATATTAAGGAATGTTCAACGATTTCCTTAGAGATGACGAGGTGATCTGAAGCAAGCAAGTCATGGTCCTAGAGGGAATGGCGGATATATGCAACAAGGAAGTTTTAAGGAAAATGGGAACTAAAAGGACACCTAAATTTAAAATCAAGAGACAACTGAAATTTCTAGTGCATATAATGAGGAAAAAGGTCTTAGAGAATTTGCTACACTGAAGACAAGAAGAGCAGAAGGTAACAGCAAGTAACCTAACTATTGTACTTGTGTAAATGGATGGCAGATCAGGGACTGAGAGAGGATAATGAGACAAACATCATTTAGGGCTACAAAGGATTGGAAGAATATTATCTATTTCTGAGGCTGTAGAATGGGTTTGCCAAAATATTTTGGCAATGGAATTACAGCCCAATAACAAACTGAGAATAACATTTGAACATAACTGTAGTGGTTGAAGATGATTGTAGGAAATTGTATAAAGAAGTTTGTAAAGCTATGGAAGGAGTTCTGGCTTTTGGCACTCTTTTTCTTTTTAATTATTTGGCAATTGTTTTTATTTCACTGTTTCAAACACAAGAATCTGGAGAATGCTCACAGAGGAATCCTTTTGTTGATTTCATATCCTAGACAATGTAATAAGCCAAATCAGAAAATGGAAGACATTGTCTTTTCATTCTATGATGTAAACCTGGTGACCTTGAATTTCTGAATTCAAGTGCTAAGCCAAAGGCTATCTGTTACAATCTGCAATTAAAAAGATGGCTGTAAAAAAACTTTCAGTAGTCAAATAAGTTCTAATTTGGGAATAATTCTGAATGGGCAAAGAAATCCTAATTAAATAGTAAAAAATTATTGAAAAGTAAATGTTATACAGAAGATATGAGAGAATGACACTTAAGATGAGCAAATTGGCACAAGTGTGAAACAATAATGATTATCATCAAGATTTTTCAGCTGGTTTTGAATTTTGGAATTTGAAGAATCATGGGTAAATAAACTTGTTCATGAACTGAATCATTAAATCAATAATGTCCTTTAAAAAAATAGCTTTGTTAGAGAATTTTAAAATATAAAGAATGAAATTAACTAAACATATAAAATAATTATGTGAAGATGACAAACTTATATATTTTATTTGTAAATTTAATTGAAATTGCCTACAAGAATGGTTTATCCAAATTATTTTCAACTTTTATATTCATATATTTTCTTTTGCAAATTTTTTGACAGTAAATGTTTTAGCTTCTTTTTAAAATTAGAAATTTTAAAATACTTTAAAAGTGGAAAGTTACAGAGCATGTGTGTGAAGTAGAATGTATTTTTGTCATGAAAACAGATGGACTGGACAGTTCAATTTTACAACATCAAAACAGGAGTCTAAAATTAATGACTTTCTGCAAATTTTTTCTTCTCCAAAACATCTGAACTGATATCAAACAAAGCACTGACTGCTACCCAAGCTATACAAAAACACTGATGATTATACTGTCATAAAAAAATAACTATTGTCTAAATAATAGGAAAAACTGATCATTGCCCAAGTTAGATAAAAACAGTGACCATTACATAAAATATAGGAAAAGCACTAAATATTGTCCAAATTGGGTAAAACAGTGACCATTTTCTAAAGCTATATAAAAATACAGGTCATTATATAATTTATTCAATAAAAGTGACCATCAGAGAAATTATAAAATAAGCTATTGCTCAAGTAGACACTGAAACGAAGCATTTGAATGCAAATGAAAGAAATACTACTGAAAAATGAATAAGAATAACAATGCTTCATCTAATAATAATAATAAAATTCCAGGTAATATTACTACTAATACTACTAATGGAAATAAAGCAATTGAAATAAAGATGAAAGAAATACTAGTGAAAAATGAATAAGAATTGACAAGACTTCATCTAATAATAAAATAATAATAATAATAATAATAATAATAATAATAAAATTCAAGATAATATTACTACTAATACTACTAGTGGAAACAATTAAAATGAAGAGCTATTCAAAAGGGCATTAAAAATAACAATAGAGGTGAAATTAAGGATATGACATTCCAGCAATTTTATGTGTACATTGGGCGACACCTAATTCTAGTATCAGGTATGTCCCCAGGAGAACTAATGTTTACAAGAAAAGTTAGATTGCTGTTTGACAAACTGCTGCCAAATAAAATAAAAAAAAGGTTGAAAACAAGAAAAACATCCAATACCCATAAATACTTGAAACCTGGCAAAAAAGTATTTTTTCAAACTTACAAAAATGGAAAGGAATGCTGAGAAGATGGAGTAGTCAAAAGACATATTGAAAAGTTATTGTACATAATAAAAGGGTATATATGGGTTCATAAAAGACATCTAAATCAAATAAGGAAAAGGTACTCAGACGAACAGAGCATCCAAGAGGAAGAGTCAGATAGCTCCCCAGATAGCTCTGGAAACCACACACTCCACTAAAAGAAAAGACAGCTTGCAGAAGTGTTTGATCTTAACCCAAAAAGAAAATATATATATATATATATATATATATATATATATATATATATACATTACCCTCCTTACTATCATGAATGGATTGATCCATTCATGATAAGTAGTCCTGGATAACTGCCTAGGAGAGAGAAGATAATACTATTGCAGTAACTTTGTCTAGCTGAGTATTGAATACTACTATCATGACTGACTCTGTCAAGTTAAGTGTTGTGTCTTGCCAGACCCAACATCACAACAATAAATATGGTTAGTATGGACATTGCAGAAAGTTAAAATGCATATTATTATTACAGGAGCATATTACAGGTTGAGGATACTTTATCCAAAATTCTTGGGGCCAAAAGTGCTTCGGTTTTCAGATTTTTTTTATTTTTATTTTGGAATACAGGCTATTTAATTTGTACATAGCATCTTATACATGTACCCTGAAAGTAGTTTTATATCAGCAGATGTTTTATCACCAGACACATTTAAATATTTAATGCCATTCGTTTTCTTAAATTTCTGTAGGCAACCTGCTGGATATTTACAGTTATTTTCAATATTCAATTTGCCATGAGAGATTTTTGCCTGTTTCATGAACAGCATTCTGATAAGTGGCATATGTTCACTCTGAGGCTGACAAATCCACTTTATCAATACACGATCATTATTTTTTCTATTTTTTCTTTCTCTCTGCAGTGTTTTTCTATTTTTCATTAATTTCTGTTCATCACTTTCAGCATAAAACTTTAATAATTTCTCCTTGTCCTTGTATATGGTGGGTTTTCCTACACCAAACTCAAACGTTTCAAACTTACACCCCTGTCTAGTTTTTCCAAGAATGTGACTTTCTGTGATATCGATAAACATAAGCGTTTTCTTTTTATCTTTTTTCCTACCCATATAGGTATCTTCAGGATTTTAGACATTTTGAATAATATCTTTATTGAGCATGAAACACCTAGTAAGTAATCCATGAACAACGTTGTTGCTGTGACAATCACTAACAAAAAACTGGTACCATAGACTACATAACAGGGCTGGAGTACCCTCTCCCAGGACAGATGAGGGTCACTTACTACAGCTGCACATCACCTAGGAACTTTCCACCACTTGAAAAACTTTCAGATTTTGGAATTTCAGATAAAGGATACTCAATCTCTATTCAGATTTTGCAAGTCTAAACAAGTGTAACAGTTCATTGATTTGATTGAAATCAAATTTTATTTTTGCTAATTAATCTGACATGAGATTTTTATTCTTCTATGTTCTTGATAATCATTTGTAACAATGAAAAAATTAATTAAAGTTTATTTCAAATTTCTGAGAGGCCATGCTGTAAAATGAAGAGTTTTCCAACCACGCTTAAATGGATGTCATGACTTTGCCTTTGTTGAAGCCACTGAAAATATTAAAAATGCTTTCAAAATTGCAAAATGCAACATGATCATTTCAATTTTTTATTTCTTTTTTTATCTTTAATAAAAAATATAAACAAACCAGTAATCCTTTTCTGTTTCCTCATATTCTGTATTATGTTCATTCAAGACAAAGGAAATCATGGCTCTCCATAGCTTTCTTTTGCTGTTTCCAACAATAATTCAGTTCAGTCAGTTAAGTACCATATGTGATACATGCATGACTTGATTCATTATTCATGTGGCAGATTATTCCTACAATAGGTTGCCATTTTCTTCTGAAATAGATTGGTTGTCTATTGTCCTGTTATTCAACCCATAGCTAGGGGGAGAAGAAATGGATTTATACCTTTCTCAATGGTATCTGCATGTAAGTGAAAGTAACAAACCCAACTAGGAATTTGAACTTGGCTCTCCAATTTCTTAATCACATGACAATTATCTGCAATAATTACTCATTTAAAATCTCTTTTTGCCTTGCTAGTAGTTGCTTCTCTATTCATTTGTTCATGGGCAATCATGGCCCTCCACAGTTTCCTGTCTCTTGTTGTTTTCAGTAATACATGTTTTTTTATTACTCCTTTTTTTTCTTTGTGAAATTTGTTTCTCTAAGGAAAAAATTCTTCAGTCCTGGAGTGAGCATATTGCAGAACTCTTTCACGACAAAAGGGAACAACTAGCAATATACAGAACTACCAATGGACCTGGAATTCTGGAAACCAAAGTAAAAGCTGCATTGTCCAAGTTGAATAAAAACAAGGCAGCTGGGCTAGATGGAATTGTAACAGAAATGCTGACAGCTTTAGACTTTTTGGCATAGAGAAGATCACAGAAATAACAAATGAAATCTACAACAGCAGGGATATACCAAAAGACCTCAGCAGATCTATCTCCATAGCTATGCCTAAGAAACCAGGCACATATGAATGCGAATTCCACCGAACATTAAGCCTAATGAGTCACATGACAAAACTCATTATCCATATTCTGATGAGCATGCAGTAGAATCAGGCCAGAGATAGGACAAGAACAGTGCTGGTTCATTAATGATACCAGAACAAGGAACGCAATATTCATGTTATCAGAAAGAGCAATACAAATGCAGAAGGATGTGTACCTATGTTTCATAGACTACACAAAGGCCTTTGACAAAGTATGCCACAAAGATCTGATAGAACTGCTCAGTAAAAGGATGAGCCTGAAATGCAACTTGCAGGTCAGGAACACTAGAATCAAGCAGACGTGGAAGTTTAAATATCTGGGAAGCATTTTGACAGAGGATGGTATGTGTGACATGTATTGGGATGGCTAAGGACACATTCCAAAAACTGGGCAGAGTATTGCGAGACAGGAGGATTTCTTTGGTAACAAAGAAAAGAATACTGAGCTGTTACATGACATCTGTCTTTCTTTACGACAGTGAATGTTGGCCGATTTCCTCAAAGATGAAGAAGAGACTCGAGGCGATGGAGATGTGGTTCTACAGAAGGATGCTAGGGATATCAGGGACTGAGTATGTGAGCAACAATGAGGTCTTGGAGAGAATGCAAACAAGGAGGAGGCTTATATCAGGAAGAGGCAGCTGAAGTTTTTGGGAGACATAATGAAGGAGGGCCTGGAGAATCTGATACTCACAGTTCGAATAGAGGGAAAGAGAGACAAGAGATAACAATGTGTGACATACCTGGTGGGCTTAAGCAAGTGGATGACAGAACATGGTCTGGAGGAGGTAGTAGACGAAAGGACCTTGTTGAGAGTTGCAAGGGATAGAGGGAGGTGGAGAGTCATGATCGCCTACGTCCTGAAAGGACATGGCACATAAAAAGAAAAAAAAATCCATTTGATCAAACGAGGTTACTCACTACTGTCCTCTGCTTCTATTGCTTTCAATGTGTCCTTGTGAGTGTTAAAGTCTCCAAATCTTCTTTCTTCATTATATGTCCTCGGCATTTAAGCTATCTCATTATTTACAACAGTTCCTTTGTAGTTCTTATTCTTCTTAAAAACTTCCTTTCACCATCTATAAAAAAATTCAGGATTTGAAACAGTCATGTGAATTTCTGAAATTTCAATGAAAGTCAAATTCTCCAATTGTTTGGAGTATGTCATAATAGAAATTTTCATTATAGCTTCACAACTTGCCAAAGCTAAAAAGAGGTCAGTTATTTCATTTTCTCCCCCACTTGTCTTGTTGTTTTGCAGTTTTTTTTTTTTTTTAACCCTAACCTGGACTGCAAAACACCAGATCCAAGTCTCGACAATTTCTGGTTCATCCAAGCAAATTAAACATCCCATCAGTGATGCCATATTGCTTATCTGTATTTCCGAGATAAACACCCTTCCTCTTACTTGCTTCCCTGATAACTATAATCTTCAAATATTCAAATGTAATGTCAATTGACATCTTCTAATGCCTTAATCCCTGTCCTTCTCTTTATCCTTTCCTCAAACTCTTTATTCTTACTTTTGCTCTCTGTAACTCCTTGCATGCTAGTGGCTTGGGGTGAAATGCTTAAAAAAAAAGGGAATTGTAATTATTTACATTGCTCAGACTGTTGTCCTCATCTTTATTGTCATATTCCCAATGTTTCAGCCTTCTTCAGGTGGTATACGTCCCCAAGGACACATGGCCTAGTGGATAAAAGTGTTAGTTGAAGTAATCCAGTGACTGAACCCAAACAGTTTGTAAGTTCAAAACCTGGTCACAGCAGAGGTGATCAAAAACTTGCAGGGTTGATTTACTAAAGAGAATTAACTGATAAAGAGATATCAAGAGAAGACATGGCATGTAGAACTAGAACAATCTACCCCAGTGAATGAAATAAATGATTTGGTTCAAAATTCCAACATATATCATCTGAAGAAGGCTGAAGCATACAACAGTCGAAATTTTGTGAATATTACAATAAAGATGAGGATAACAATCTAAACAATGTAAATAGTGTAAATATGTTGTGTTCTACCACATGTGATCAGTAGTCAACTTCTTGCTTAACTCTTAGTTTACTATAAACTTTATATCTATTCTAGTTAACATATACAAATAGATAAAATCCTATTTACCAATCCACTATACTAATCTCTTTTTCTCCAAAAATTGAGAAGAAAATTTACTTACATTGTGAATTTACTTTCCATGCAAATGTGAAGGTGCAAGATAGCATTTGGCTTTTTTACTTTATGATCTTTTTGCCAACGAGTAAACAAGAACTTTCTTTTAGAATTTTAGAAAAACATTTCAAGAAACATTGAAGTCTATAAATTTGTTTTATTCTCTAGTGACATTTAAACTTAACCGAAAAAGTAGAACATTGAAGTTCATGCACTGCGACTGAATTGCAATTTACAATATTAGGTGTAGGACAGTAATTAAAGCAGTAAAAAGATGGCTGACATGAGACTTGAACAAATCTTTTTCTAATTTGGCATAAAAATGTTTCTCTTCGTACAAACAGTTACAATAGGGTAAGTCTGACACAAGGATGTGTCTTCCCATTAGATTTATTTAGTCTATCATTCATATGTGCATTGAAAATTGCTGCGATATCTGGTCTGCTGCTACTGGTACATATCTCTAGATTCTTGAAAAAATCTAAAGAAGGGTCAGTAATGTTATTTGTCCTGACCTGGGATTTTAACCAGTAACTTTGCCACCATCATAATGTGGCTTCCCTGCACCTTTTCTAGAAATATTTTAGGGCAATTTTTCTAATGTGATCCCTTCCTTGATACCTTGTCTGCATCAATTTAAATGTACTACTAGACTGGAGATTAGGTCTCATTGTTTTACTGTTGAAATAGTGAGATGTAACCCTATTCTAATAATTTCTTTTCTCATACTTCTTGCTTGTGGAAGTCTCTTTTAGTTTCTTGTTTCTCTGCCACCTGCAATCTTCAAAAATTTAAATAAAACATCCATCACCATCTTTTGTTCTCCTGAAACCTGTTCTTTTATTGTCCTTTATCCTCATTAAAATTTTCTCATTCTCTTTCACTCTCAGTAATCCCTGGCATCTTAGTAGCATTACTGCCTTCTTTGGAGTGAAATGATAAAAAAAAATCTTTACATAGTGTTAAGTACAAGTCCTACCAGGATTTATTATTGGCAGGAAAAATCTTGAAAACATAAGATATACAGATGATACCATGTTGATGGCAGATACAGAAAGAAAATTACAGAAACTCCTAGACAACATAGTCAAGGAAAGTGAGATAAAAAGACTAACTATCAATTGTAAGACAGAATGTATGGTTGTGAGCAAGATGACAGCTCCAAATTACAAAATAAAACAAATACAGTAATTTACATATCTGCAAAATATTTGAACAGATGGCAGAAAATGTGAAACCAAACTCTGAAGGCACATTGGAACAAGAAACTTGCCTTCCAAAATAATAACAATATCCTCATAGATAAAGAGGAAACTTGAGCCAACAGAAATGTTCTATTTATTGTGTAATTATTGTCTACTAGAAGTGTTACTAAATCTACAATGATTGTTAAAATTAATTTCAAAATATTTAGCTAAATTCAAATCAGTATGCATAACCTGTCATTTGGCCAAATTTTCAATACAAAAGAGATTAGTAGTATTTGTAGTAATATTTCTCAAGTTTCTTAGATAGTGCATTATTATCATTTTTATTAGTATTATGCTATCTTTCATTAGCATGATTAGTAGACATATTATTTGGATTTCTTATAAGAAGCCTTGTCAATTCTTTTTCACTTTTCACTTTCATCTTCATTTCAATCGCTTTATTTCCACTAGTAGTATTAGTAGTAATATTATCTTGAATTTTATTATTATTATTAGATGAAGCCTTGTCAATTCTTATTCATTTTTCACTAGTATTTCTTTCATCTTCATTTCAATTGCTTTATTTCCACTAGTAGTATTAGTAGTAATATTATCTTGAATTTTATTATTATTATTAGATGAAGCCATGTCAATTCTTATTCATTTTTCACTAGTATTTCTTTCATCTTCATTTCAATTGCTTTATTTCCACTAGTAGTATTAGTAGTAATATTATCTTGAATTTTATTATTATTATTAGATGAAGCCTTGTCAATTCTTATTCATTTTTCACTAGTATTTCTTTCATCTTCATTTCAATTGCTTTATTTCCACTAGTAGTATTAGTAGTAATATTAAGCTGTCTGTATTTCTTAGATGAAGTTTTGTCAATCATGTTATTAATTTTACATCTTAATCTGTATTGATTTTTATTCCAATCTCCAATCCAGCCAACTTTCAAACAACCATTGAATTAGTAATATCAAAAATGGATTGTTTTTTCTTATTCCTACCTGTATATATGTGCACATGTATTTGTATGCTCTGACTCTAAACAATTTCCATCAAGTTTTTTAAAAAATCACATTTAGTTGGACAATTTTATCTTATTCTGAATTTTTAATTTGACAAAACACAATAGAAACATAAATATGCAAATTTTATAACAATAAAAAAATGTATTTTTAAATTTTTTCCTTTCAGGCATATGATTTTATCAGTTTTATGAAGCCATCATTTCCAGATAATAAATTATTCAAACTATTTATTAAATTTTATTTTTGTTAATATTCTGAAACTTATTAACATGAAATAAACGTGTTATTTTGACAAGGCCATAAAGATGGAATCACCATAATTCCTATATTGAGGCCATGATGACCAAATTGCTTTTTTCTTTCAAACTGTGTCAGTAGAAATAAAAAATATGAAAATCATTTGACAATGTTACATGCAGGAAAATGTTCAAATTCTTCTAGATGAAAAAATTACCAAAAACTAACAAAACGAAAGTCTTTGCAATAAAATCAATGATAGAGACATTTTCCGATGCAATAAACTTATTTAACTCTAAAATCTAAGGAAACCTTATTCTGCTTTTAATATTTAAAAAAAGGACATGAAAATAAAAAAAGTCTTCTTTAAAAAGCATTCATACTACTAATCTATGTAAGACATTTATGTGCAGAGGTTTGTTTATGTTTGGTGATGCCTGGGGGTCAACTCCTTGATTGTATGTTCCCACTAGGGGGCATACAATCAAGTGGTGGGGCAATAGGGCCTAGTACTGAGAAATGTGATAAAGGAAGACATTTTAAATATGTAAAAACAGATGCAACGTGAAATAAACACTTTATTCCATTTAGCTATAAACTTAGTTTTTATTTCACTCTTTGATTAGATGCTCTTCTGATATGTATGGCCATGGCCGTCGCACCTGCAGGCTACTGAAGCAAAGTTTTTGGTGCTACTAATACTATATCTATTTTTGGTGCTACTAATACTATATCTATTTTTGGTGCTACTAATACTATATCTATATTGGTGCTACTAATACGATATCTACCAACCATTTTCTACTATATCTACTATTCATTTTCTACTGTGGAATGATATTTACCAACTGTTGGAAGTATGAAATATGTCAGGGTTAGAATTAAGGTTAGGAGTAGGGGTAGGTTTTAGGGTTAAGGTTAGGGGTAGGGTTAAAGGCAATGAACAGCAAACTGGTTATGTATTAAAAATCATTAACAATTTTTTATACAAAAAAATCATATTGTGATTTTAATGTTTGTCAACTGATCTGAGGTCATTTTAAAAAATAATAAACAGGTCATCATTTTTCCTGAGCATTTTCCAGCAATAATGAGTGCATAATGTCATTTATGGTAGGTCACAAATGCCTCAGTTAGTAGCACCAAGTTTTTTATCAGTATTTATCTAACTATGTGTGTCCCAGTTAATTTCATAATGCCATCATTTGACAATTGATAAATTCTGTTACCTGACATGTTGATTATAAAGAAAAGCAGGCAATCTACACTTTCTCCCTTAAATTATTTTTGAATGTTTCGCTGACCAACAGAAGCCATCTGCAAAATTCACCCACAAAATGCTTTTGAAAACTCATGTCAATGTCGCAGTATTTTCAATTTTGATTATTTTTCAACAATTGTTATATGATGCTAACCATCTTATTGAAAGGTTATCTTTAATTCTGTAAAAATCGGTTTTAAAAATCTATAAAATTATTTTGCAATTTTCAGTGGTGCACATGGTCTTTAATAATTCAAAAATTAAATACATTAATTATAAAATAAAGTGATTATAATGTGAACTTTGAAAATTTAAAACATTGAAATATGAATTAAAAAATTAAAATGGTCATTGAATAAAAATAATTGTTAAATCAAAAATAGCTTCAGCTAAAAAAAAAAACAAAACAAAAGTTAATTGTTTACACTTTAAAAATTAAACTTAAAAGGTCAAATTCTTATTCATTTTTTGAGTAAAATCAAAAAATAAATTAACTGTTTGTTGTGGCTTTGTTAGGGCCATAAATACAGACACAAGAGAGGAACTGAGTTATTAACAGAAACAGTAATACAAACATATACAAACGAGAGTGTTACAGCAAGAATGTTTGGTCCAACTGTCAGAGCTGACTGCTGGAAACTTCCCTCAATCCAAAAGGCAGTACCTGCTCCTATTTCTATCTAGGAGAGTTCATGCATGCGTGGGTAAATTACCATAATACTGTTAATGTGAGAAAGGGCAAGATCGTCAAGGAAATCAAATAAATTTACTAAAATTTTTCTCTCCCCATATATATATATATATATACTATATACGTATAGTCATTGGAAAGAGAAAGCTAGCAAAAGTAACTAAGCTTGAATAACTAACCCTCTCAACAAAAAGAAAGAAGTTTTTCTTTTGTGATAAAGGAAGACTTTACTTTGAAATTAAAGCTTCATTATTTTTTTTTACTGAACTAAGAAGCTATGTAACTGATGAAAACAACAACGAAAAAAGAAACACTTGTACTGTACACATCTATGAAATTGAGTAATTTTTTTAAATTCATTATACAGACTAAATTATTTAAAATTTATTTCATATTTCACTTAAACCCATTTCCTTGAATGTATGAATCTTATAAAAAAAATCACAAAATTAATAGATTTTGAAAAATTTCCATTTCAAATGTACTCATGAGATCAAAAGTCATTACAAATGAGATTAAATCATTTCTTAGTTAAGATAAGATTGTCTGACTGCAATGAAGCATGGATTTCAATCGTTATATCAAGATGAAACAAATTCAACTTATATCCTTATATCAAGAAAGTGACTGCAAAGTTGTCCTATGTGTAAGTTGTAAACTTCCAAACATAACAGAAACACTTTCCTCAACTATGTAACTAAAAAAGAACAATTCCAGAATCCCCATGGTCTTTTATTTTAATTATAACATCCATAAATTTTCCCACACCTTAACTAAAGATTTCCCACATTTAAAACTAGACAATACTATTAGAAATTATTTAGTGACAACCCTCTACATGTGAGGCAACAGCCACACAACCTCTTCAGACTTTTAACATTATCCAACATCTGCAACACATTAACTCACCAAGGGAATGTCACCTGCAACAAATCTTGGTGCCTGGTCTGCAAACACATCAACACTCACAACATTTACATATCCACACAGCACTCACCTGGTATTCAAACCATCTGCTTTAAGCTGTGACAGTTCCAATCTCATATATTTACTTTGCTGTTATTAATGTGAGAAAGGGAATTAAGTGTAACAGAGTTCTGTCTTCAGTTCAATAACCACAAGAAAAACATCAGGGACAACAACAATTTCTGTACACTTCAACCAACCTGGTCATAGCATTGATGATGTCAGTTGCATGCTTTTAGCATCTTGGTTCAGTAGTCAAGAGAAGAGATGCAGATTGGAGTTGAAGTATATCCTAAAAGTAAATTCCCACATAGAGGGATTAAACAGGGATTTGGATTTACTCAGAGAGTACAATTTCCACAAGGAAACCCATTATCAGCAACACACCTCCTTGGATGAGTAAGCCCTACACCTACATTTTAATTCTAAATTTTAACAGCCATCACCCACTTACCTACTATATTTTTATGTTCTACCACCTATGATTTCCCTCATGACATGCTATTCAGTAATGGAAGTATTGCCCTGTACACTAAAGGCTACTTTCCATCATTGATCTTTGATTCTATCACTATGGCTCCTTTACATATAAGCTTATGTAAAGAGTGAGGAAGGTTAGTAGAGATACACATTAATCTTGTACATGTATCTATATCTTTATGCGTATTGAGATTCATATGTTTGTGTGGTGATATGTATATTTACACACTCTTATGTGCACTGATGTATGCATATGCATCTATATATGTACACGCTTTTACTCTCAGTTTTTCCTTTATTTTTTAACAGATTTCCAAATTTTTATTCATTTTTTTGTTCTGTCACTTTTTTCTTTTCATTTCATTTTATTTAATAATATTTTAGAATTATATATTCCCTTTTTCCTCCTCTTTTTTTGTTTCTTTCCGTTTCTCTTTCTTCCTTTTCATCACATGATATTTTAACCGCAGCCCATCTTTCTACACTTGACAACTTGATCCACCAATTTTTGCTACAACTTGTGACACGCAAGATGTCTTTCCCCCTCCCCAACTTATAACTCTCTTCATCTATGTTTACAATCTCACTCCCCCCATGATACAGACGAGTAATAATAGACCTGTCTAATGCTTTTACACTGATCAAAATTTTAAATTTAAGTTTATTATCATAAAAAGGTTTGCTCATTGAGAGAGAACGGGTTTTTGTTAACAATCCAATTTCCACCAGAAAATACTCATCTACAAAAACATCTGTTAGTGAGTAATTCCTATTTCTCTGTTTATTCCACGGTCTGTTGATGAAGGACACAGGCATATCCAAAAATTTGGAACTTAAAACATTTCTCTCTGGTAAAAAATGTTGCTGAAGACATTAAGTTTATAATACCCAGAAATTTATAAACAGATGTTAGATCCAGTGACAGGACCCAAAAAGTGTGAGTTCGATACCTGGTTAAGGCAGTGGAGAATATTCAGAGGGAAAATTAACAAGAGATAACTGATAACTGACATCCATTAAACATGGCATTAAACAGTCTACCCCAGTGAGTGAGATAAAGGGTTCAGTTTGATATTCCAACCACCTGAAGAAGGCCTGAGCATACAACAGCCAAAACATTGTAATAAATATGGTGACAAAGATGAGGACAATAGTCCAAATAATGTAAATATATAAATATATATATATATATATATATATATATATATATATATATATGTTCTTTTTATAGATACAATTATTTAAGTAAATGCTCTGTTTATAATAAACAGTATTAGCAACATTTACCGGCCTGAATGTCCGAGAAATTTTCATAGAAAATATGTGTCCTCCAACAGGAATTAATATTAATTTTCATATTTATGCATATTTTGTATGAAAATTTCTCGGACCTTAAGGCCGGTAAATGTTGTTAATACTGTTTATTATAAACAGAGCATTTACTTAAATATTTGTATCTATAAAAAGAATGTATGAACATGAAAAAATGTCTTAAAAAATAATTGTCTGACTGTCCATTTCATAATGTGTATATATATATATATATATATATATATATATATATATATATATATATATTCAATGGGGGAAACAAATATTCGTACACATACAAATTTTTAATTTATTGTAAATAATGAATAAACATACAGATACATAATAACTAAATATGCATAGAAAATAAAAAAAAATTGATCTAGTAGAAATAAATCCCATTCATCCATTTTAATGGGTGAGAAAGTATTCGTACAATATAAAAAAGAATACATCATCTTCATTTAATACTTTATAAGATAGCCATAATTCACTTCTACAACAACCAACTTCTTCTTGTAGGTCTCAATGATTTGCAAATTTTAGTTGGTATTTTGTTCCATTCTTCTTTGCATAAGGTCTTCAGACCTGGGATGTTTGTTGGAGCTCTCAACTGGCTTTAAATTTTCAAATAACACCACAGATTCTTACTGGTTTTAAATCTGGGGACTGCCTTTGCCATTTCAGGATATTTACATTATTTTCAGCAAGCCATTTCTTTGTAGATTTTGCAGTGTGCTTAGGATCATTATCTTGTTGGAAGATCCATCAGGTGGAATCTCAATATTTTCAACTGAAATCATTAAATTTGCCTCCAAAATATTTTGATATACTGCAGCATTCATGCTACCATCTTTTACTGATATGTTGCCAGTACCTTTTACAAAAAAAAAACATCCCCGAACCATGTTGCTGCCACCACCAAATTTCACTGTTTGAACTGTGTTCTTTTGTTTTCTATGCATATTTAGTTATTATGCATGTGTGTTCAGTTAATTATATGTAAAGTATGTTTATTCATTAGTTGGAAATATAATAAATTAAAAATTTGTATATTTACAAATATTTGTGTCCCCCCCCCCACTGTATATATAAAATATGAATGTATTTGAGTAGCAATTTTGTTTATACAAGTTTGGTTAAAGAACAAGAAAAGTTGTTTGTTAAAAAATTTTCTTTTTTATATTAATGAGAATAAAAAATATATACTGGTGTGATTACCAGTTAATGAATATTCTATGGAAGAAATCTTTATTCTCCCATTTGCATATCCCCTATTATTGGCATTATTATATCCATGATATAATAACACGTTATTTCACAGATGGAACAGAATAGCTGAAAGAAAAAGAATAACAAACATACTTGGTTTTCAGAGATAGTTTTATACCACTAAGTAATTCACAAAACTATATATACATATTTATACATGTCCCATATAGACAAAATAGAATGCATCTATGTTTCTGGAGAAGCCATATTTAGGATTCCATGTTCAGGCAGGCAGGATGCAGATGCATCCCGCCTCCTTGAATCTGGAACCCTAAATATGGCTTCTCCAGAAACATAGATGAATCTCCATATTATATGTAAGACCCTATATTTTCATTCTCCTTTTACTTTGCTTGTTGTCTTATATTTTCTCTATATTTTGTCCCTAGTGAGGATATATTTCACAAACAGGAAACGGCCAGTCTTGAGTTTTTTACAACATGAGGACTGCAAGCTGGAGATATTTTCTGTATTTGATGAAGATATATTTCCATAGGTTTGTATACTGGGCTACATGGCTGAAGCAGATTTAGCCATAGCCCAATCTAAGAAAGCCACAACTCAGTTTGACACCTTGAAGCTGACTGACTGGCTGCCACTTTTGTCACTGTTTGAAGTGACATCACTAAGCATCTGTCATGTGACCCATATGACTTCATCTCCACTAAAGGGAGATTTTGTATCCCTATAATATATTTCAAATCATTCTCCTAGTTTCTGGTGCAAATGTACAAGTTGTCCAATATCTGATTACTCTTTTAAAGTTATTTGTAGTCACTTTTTAAAGTTTATATGATATAGTACTTTTTTGTACTTTTTTTTGGTAAGGAGTTTTTTATCTTTTGATGTTGTGTTGGTGAATGTTATAATTGAACCTATTAAAATGATATGATATTGATGTCGTGTTTGTGGAGATAATTGAATCTATTAAATCCAGTACATGTGTTGTTTGAGATTTTATATATATATATATATATATATATATATATATATATAAATATATATATATATATATATATGTGATGATTGTTATATCTTACTCAGATGAGAGCCACACCTCCACCTTCCACATCACTTGTGATAGCTTCCATCTTTTTTTGGCATCCATGTTCCTTCAGATGACTCTTTGAGACCAGCATTCAATTTCATATGTATCAGACATATATGAAAGATAAACTCTGATTGGGTTGATTGAATCTCCTTTCCCTACAACTCACTTGTATACCACTATGTGCCTTTACAGTCCAGATGATGATCTGCAAACCTTGTTGCAAACACAGGTATTATTGAGAGGACGATCAGGCAAGTTGGCTTAATTCTGGTTGTCATGATGACCTTTCAGATAGTTTACATAAAGTCAGAGTGAATGCCTCTTTGTTGATCACTGAATATGACTGAGACTTACATCCTCAAAGGCATTGTATTGCTTCCTTATAAAGTGCATCCACTCTGTAGGATTTAAAGTCAGTTGCCCTCAATGATGCACATCCATGTGCAATGTATTCAGATTATTAAATCTGAATTATACATAGACACAATATAAATGATTATTAAATCTGAATTATACATAGACACAATATAAATGATTATTAAATCTGAATTATACATAGACACAATATAAATGATTATTTATTTAACTGATAGTTGTTTCAAAACAATACTTACTGCCTGTTTTTTGGTTGTGATCTAAAAGGAAATTTTGATTGTTAGAAAAGGATATGATGTTTATGTGACATTTACAGGATTGATGGATTTGAAAATTCTCTTGAGAGTGAAGAATTTCAGCACCATGACATGATTAACTATTTGAAATACCGTTCCTGTTTTTTCTTATCTATAGAAATTTAACAAATCCTAAATTTGGGATTCATATTCTGCCAAGGGCCATGACACTTGGCATTGTTATTTTGAAGCATTCAAAATAAAATAAACGATAAAAAACAAAAGTAACTTTCGATTTATAGCAATTCAACATAGGCCAGTAAAAATCCGTGTTCTGCTTGAATATGTAATTGTCTTTTCAAAAGCTTGTCTTAGTTTTTGTTTTTGTCTTTAATGTAAAGATTGTCCTTCCATTTTGTTTCTGTTTTTTTCTTTTTGAGAGAAAGGCATTTTTTTTTACTCTTTTTCTTAAGGATTGTTTTTCTTTTCATTTTGTGTTTTCAAATGGAAAAAAAAAAGTTATATTTTTGCTTGTTTTCCTCAAAGTCAGTTTCTGAGAAACAATACAACAGCAACAGAGAAACATGTTGCCATCATAATCAGCAGCATCAATAAGCATTCCCATCATCATCATCAGCAGCATCAATAAGCATTCCCATCATCATCATCAGCAGCATCAATAAGCATTCCCATCATCATCAGCAGCATCAATAACAATCTTTTTAGTATCTTTTTTTAAAATCAACAGTTTTATAAACAGCATTGCTTCATGAAGTAAAAATGTTCTTAAAATTTGGTTTGTGTGCATACACAGAAATATTTATATAAATGGTTTTCATATTCAAACATATATGATGTATTTCAAATTTGTGCACGCACACACACATGCACACACACACATATATATATATATATATATATATATATATATATATATATATATATATATTAGCAATTTGTGACTGGTAGGGATAACTCCGTCAATCTAAAATATCAGTCCAGGGTATTGTCTCAATTCACTAAGAAATTTTGGTCTGAAGAGTTAAATATATAGATATTCATGAAATAAATTATAACTGAAATGAATATTTAAGGTTTTCTTCTTGATTATTATTATTATTATTATAATGCTCTTTAGTTTTACATTGAGCTCTCTCTCTCTCTGCATTAATATCCTCCTTGGAATTATCCCTACCAGTTACAAATTGGTAATTATATTTCTAATTGTTCCTTAATATCCACAAAAGTTGACCTCTCTTTGGAATATTCCTTTTTGATTTCCTTAATTATCTACACTTTCATGACAAAATGAAAAAAATTACTCTGGACTATTCCTTGAAAAACATTCCCTACTCATCATTGCATTCCTTCACTCTATCACTCACAGATAAAATGATCAACCTTATAAAAAGATTACGATGGAAAACATACTTTTACTTACACCTCACAAACACACGAAATTGCAAGAAGGAGAAATATATTCTAAGGTCTCAAAATACCGCACTTAGTAATAAATTTCTAGATCCTTTCGAAGCTGATATGTTTAACTTAATTTAAAAAAAATTAAATTTAGTAAACCATCCAATCAATTCCAATACAAATTAAACGAAGACATTAGAAACATCAGAAATTCTAAAAAAAATATGAATTAAAGCTAATTAGTCAAAAAATTTTTACAAAATTGAACCCTTGAACTATCACAAACTCCAAAATTCAATAAAATAACTAGTAATTATAAAAAGATAATAACGATAACACTATTTCTTTACTTAACATTTTTGTTAATAAATTTGATGTTGCAGACAGAATGAGCAAAACTCACAAAAAATGCATATTTACTTTTTGAAGACCACAAACCTAATTTTGAAAATAATCTACAATCGTGGTTAATTAATCCTTCTAAAACAGAATTAGGCATAATTTCTAATAGAAAAAACTCTCAAAATTAGTTATTCCTGCTCTAAAAACATGCTGAACATTATTAGCATGCACAACAGCCAAATGCTAAAGACATCCCATGATGGCAAACAGCAGAAAACAAACCCTCTTGTAACTGTAAAACTGAAATACACAAATGCTAACCAGTTGTTAAATCAATGAAACACACTGATTTTCAAGTGTAGACATAAGAACAACTTTAAAATCACCTAAAAATTTTGTGGGGATGCACATTTGAAGTGTTGATTCATTTATAGGGGTAGTAGCACATATGGGTGTACATGCATTCATGTGTACGTATATATGTATTTGTGTATGTATATGTGTATGTGCAGATGTGTGTTGATATTGCGTATCATACGGTTCTGAGTTTTTTGTGTTTCTTCATATATAATTGGATCTATGACACTTGCCGATGTATACAAAATTAACATCTTTTGTATCATTATCCATACATCATCTTACTCATTTTTTAGTTTTTAGTTTTCTAATATTACTTTTATTATTTATCTGTATTTAAAATCCCTTCACTTATGTTTGATATTATTACCATTATTGTAATTTTTATTTATTATTTGTATTAAAGAGCTTTCTATTAGACTAATTTGGAATTGGGTTGATTTGTCCTGCCCAAAATAACAGGCCATAACAGTCAATTTGCTGTACAAAGTTCCACACTTTAAGGGAAAAATTCTTGGCTAGGTTAGTCTTTTTAAGGCTTACTAATACCCATTCATTACTTCCTTCTTCCCTTTCCTTTCCATACCCTCTCTCTATATCACTTTTAATAAGAACCTGACCATCTGTCACTTTTCTTCTTCCGCTCATTCTCCCTTCTCTTCTGTCTTGCTTTCCCTTCCCCCTGTCAATCTAATTGTTGTGGATTCCAGGGATGGAATCCTGCACAAATAACTAAACAATGCCAGTAATTGAAATAGAAAAATATGTGTATTAAACAGAAGAATACAAACTTGAAATGAAGATTAGTAGTCGAGGAATGCAGGTTAGTAGAAAAGTATATGTGCCAGTCTCTGTAAGTGAAGCCATAATTATCTCTCTTTCTGGACTCTTGTATAACTCTGGGTGAACACCCTGTCTCGACGTTTTCCTCACGCTATATCTCCGTAGTATAAGTATACTTTGGACAAATCCATCTTGTGTACAAGGGGCGAGCCCCACAATACTAATATACCAGTCCAGGGTATTGTCACCATTTACTAAGAGATTTTGGTCTGAAGAGTTGAATATATAGATATTCACAAAATAAATTATAACCAAAATGAATATTTAAGGTTTTCTTCTTGATTATATATATATATATATATATATATATATATATATATTGACTGAATTGAATTGAGCTCTTAAAATTAAAATTAATAATTCTATAAAAATAAACATTTATTTAAATAAAATTTTACAGACATATAAGAGAAAAGAATGAAGACAAAGCCAGATATATATTTTTTTTTTAAATACAGTGTATATCTATCTTGAGTGTGTGTTTGTATATATGTCTATGTGTTAGTGCGTTTATGTACCTCTCTGAATTTTTAGTTTAATTTATTGTACAAGTGTATGATTCATACCACTGACTGATATCATATTTTTTCAGCATACGCCACACCCCAACTCTCCAGTCAAACAAGTTAAAGCTGACCCTTTGATTTTCACTGAATTTAAGGGTGGGCTAAATTTAATTTGCCCTTTCTCAAAAGATACATTCCATTCAAAAACTTTATACTATTAGGTTGGTGCAAAAATAATGACGGTTTTTGACATTAAAAATACGCCAAAAACCGTCATTATTTTTGCACCAACCTAATATATGGAATAAATTATTTAAAATGGAAATTTGAAAAGAATAGATTGAAATAAAAATGCATTCTGTGAAAAACAGGGCATAAAAGAGATTTCTAAAAGATTATTTATATAATTGAAGCAAGAAATACATTACCTATTAAGTATACCTTTAGCTTCAATCAGGCTCAGTCCTACTCAGCTAGACTAGCCCTATTAATTCTATTTAATTCTTCTTTTACTTACTTTCTTTCTTTGTTTTTTTCTTTCTTCTTTCTTTCTTCTTTCTTTCTTCTTTATTATGAACAATATCAACGAAATGTATTTTGGTCAAAATTTTAACAATTAAAACAATTAATTCTGGATTCAACTGAAATCAAGAGTGAGAATGACGCACTATGCAAAATTTTTGTTGCTTTGAAATAGACATAATTGAATGTTGACTCACTTGGGCTAAGCCCGACAAGCCCAATCTCTGGAGTCACCATTTTAATCATTTTTAATGAATATATATATATATATATATATATATATATATATATATATATATATATTTCATTCAAAACAACTGACAAGGAACTGCAGTTAAGTTTTTTTATTTAATTATGTCAAGATTGTCCGAATATTCTGTATATCCAAGCACTTTTGGCTATTCTTTTATCCATTATCAAGGAAGATTCTATTTTTACTTTTAACTGAATATATGGATTGTTTTATGCATGTATCTAGAGTTATAGGCATGTTTTATTTTCCAAACATGGTCAGCACATTTTGGCCATGTTCATAGGTGATATTAGTGAGTGTTGGCTTTTTCTTTTTTATAATTAATGCTTCTATTATATTTAGCTTTTTCTTACATATGGAGGAGGCTATTATATTTGTATTATCGACGAGTATGTTGTGGATGAGACCTGTTACTAAAACTCTAGATATTAGGTTGGTGCAAAAATAATGACGTAATAATGTCGTTTTTTGAACGTCAAAAAACGACATTATTACGTCATTATTTTTACACCAACCTAATACATACATAAAACAATCCATACATTCAGTGAAAAATAAAAATAAAAATCAATATTGATAATAAATAGAGTTTCTATATAAATATGGGTATCGACTAAAAATAACGTTTCAGTTAAAAAAATCTGTCAGATTAGTCAATAAAAGATCCTTTACCTCATTTATGCTAAGATTGTTCAATTCTATACATCAGATAATTTTAGTATTATAGAAAGAAATTTATGTTCGTTTTTTAATATATTCACAAAAACTATACAGACACATACACACATACATACAGGGTTTGTAGAAAGAATCTTATAGAAAATTACTTATAACTTTTGGTAATATTACTTCAGCCTGGTAACAGACCTGTAAAGTTTATAAGAAACCCAACGTAAGTATCCTGCAGGTCTGTCAAGAAGGACATCCACATAGTTGAAATTAGACTGCGGATTTTCATGTGATCTTAGATGACTAGCAAATCCAGCATTAAGGTGGGTGGAAAACAAACGCCTTATTGAAAATGACTTATAACATTTGTTAATATCACCGCATTTGCATGCAACAAAATTTATTGTGATTCCTAAAGTGGCAAGATTTCATTGCTTATTTCTGTTTTTATTTCAGAGTGACAAGTGTAGTCCAGAATGGCACAAGGCCTGTCACTACATGAGCATCATCATCTAACATTCTGTTATAAAGTGTCAGTCTCTGAAACAAGTGCAGAAATGATGGCATGCTTCAGTAGATTCCAAAACTATCAGAAATTGTCATTCCAAGCTGATAAGCATAGGATCTGTGGCAGCTACCCACAGAATTGGTCATCCTTCAACATCCAGATTGGAAGAAAGTGTGTAATAGGTAGAACTTTAACATTGTACTGTAATTCTATCATTAGACTGTTCAAAATAAAACAGAATATATTACTCAGCTAGTATCTCCCATTACAAAGTGTGGCAGTCCATGGTACAAGTGCAGAAATGGTGATTCATTCAGAAGGAAAATCCTTGAGAGTGCCACCATTGAATATTATCCAAATATCAATCTATATCCAGGTTTTTTCCTAATATCACCTTTCCTAACAGACTTACTTCTCTCCCAAGCCAGTATACACAACAACTATATCAAGAAATCAAAAGAAAATGGTTGAATCCATCAACACGACAATAAAAACAATATTTCTTCATGTGAAAGTACTTGATGTAATTTTCAGTTGACAATATGAATACAATAGCATTTTCTAGATTCTTCTAGTTGCTAAGGACATTTTGCTTTGTTGTTAATAGTTACTTTGTTGAAAAAGTCCGCATTGAACGAAACATGTTGGCTAATAATACAGTTTTCTTATTATCTTTTACCTTTATACATATTGTCTTTTTTTACAGGTTAACTCTGAAAAATTTATCATATGTGTGTATATGTGTATTTTTTATCATACTCATATCTATTTTCATATATATATATATATATATATATATATATATATATATATATATATATATATACATTTATTCAAATTTATAACATATACCTGTTATAAGATCACTACAAAAGTTGCAGTTTTGGTGTCTTATCAAGTGATGATGAAATGTATGGAAAATAAATAATTTTATCTAGGTAAAATTGTTTATTTTCCATACAACATCACTTGATAAGACACCAGCAGTGTTGACAAAAATTGCAAACTTTTGTAGTGATCTTATAACATGTATATAAATTTGAATAAATATTATTAGTTCTACTTGGTATTAAGGACTCTTTTAAGAATAGTGTTTTTGGGCTACTGGAATTTTATTCCATGTGTACCAACCTTGTACTTGTGTATATGTGGGTGTGTGTATGTACATTTGTCATTAGTTCTACAGGTGTCATCATAAAAATGAGACAGCTTATCTAGTTGATATATATCAGCCATTTTCAAATTTTCTTTTTTCAATTAAACAATACATATAAATACAATCAAATATATTAATAATGGAAGTCACAGGTGTGTATATCAAACATTTCTATACAAATATTTCATTCCCATTCTACTGAAAAATTTATTACTTCATTTTTAAAATTATTTACTTCATTTTTATCCTAATACAAAACCTTGAGATTCTATAACTTTTCTTTCAAGATTGGTTTATAAAAATCATATTTACTTTATTTCAACTAGTAGTATTAGTAGTAATATTATATTGAATTTTATTAGATGAAGATGAAAGAAATACTAGTGAAAAATGAATAAGAATTGACAGGTCTTCATCTAATAATAATAATAAAATTTAAGATAATATTACTACTAATACTACTAGTGGAGATAAAGCAATTGAAGATAAAAGAAATTCTATTCAAACACAATAATCTATAAAAGGCAGGATGTGTGTGGTGTGTGTGCATGTAACGAATGCAATTTTCGATAGATTTGCACCAAAATTTACATGCACATTCTCCAAGTTAGCAGGAAGGCCAAGACTGACTTTGCATTTCCCAACTCCCATCAATAGTGGAAATAATTGATTTTTTCATGCTTCTACAGCAGTTTTCATGTAGTTTGTGGCCATTTTCTACTGGCCAGAGTGAGAGCCTATAGCTGGCTACCACGAATAGGCAGGAAGATTCTATTGGCCAGCGTGAGAGCCAACAGCTGACTGACATGAATATTAACTAGCATGCTAGCATGCAAAAAAATACGATAGCTGCATTCGTCACAAGTGGGAAAAATTTAAATCTGCATAGCACTTTACTGCAATTGGTTCATTTGCTTGCTTAAACTCAACGTTGATTCTGATTCTGCAGAACTGGGTTGGGTGTGAAAAATTATTTGTTGTTAACATTCTTTTTCATTTGGTTTTTCCGGTTATGAGTCCTTTTTTAAAGGTGAATGTTTTGTGTTCATTTTGTTTAGTTCTTTTTTCATAACAGATTTAATGTTTAATATAGAGCTTAGAAAAAATTTGCAGTGTGAGATAGGCAAGAAGTAAGGCATGTAGCAACATCAGCATGGCAAAGGGCACTCCTTTAAAGGCAAGGAAGGGCAAAAATATTTTAAGTCAAGTGATAGTGATTGCTGTATTAGTCGTACGATTTTTGAATCAAGCACGGGAAACGCCGGGTCATGCTGCTAGTGACTATATATAAGTGCTCTAAATGCATGAAGCCCTTTGTTTCTTTCTTACTTTCTCTCACAAAAATATAAAGTCACTGAATCTTTTAAGTTATATTTCATTAACAGGAACTGGATAATATTTCTGGGATTGTTATGAATAATTGGCTAAACCTGTTTATCTAAAACAATAATATATACTGATATTAAATGCTCCATCAGAAAAGTTTCAGAAACAGACCATTTTAAGGACACATTTTACTCACAGCAAGCCATTAGCACCAGTAATAATTGTGCAGTACTTAATAAGAGCAGGGCGAAATATCCCAAGGTATGGATAGCAGATTGATGAAAATATACCCCCTGTAGATTAAATAAAGTGTTCACTTTGAAATTCCCTTAAGGTTACCTGGATTTACAAGCGCCTTATGAGAGTGGAGCACACAGTAATAAAAAAAAAACATGGTAACCCTAAAAACAAAGATGAGGACATGAGTCTGAAATAAAGTAAATAATTACAGTCATTGTCTTTATCAATAAGAATTTTAAAAAGTTTTTCCATAAAATATTGAGGATTATCAAATGAGATAAATGGCGATTATCTCATTTGAGATTTATTCTAATGAGGATTATCAAAAGAGGCCAGGTGTTTCTGTCCACTCAAAAATGTCTTTCACAGGATTCTCAAAAGATGAGCCAATCGACACTTTCTACAAGAATTTGTATCCCTCTGCAATATATGCAAATCTCAAGTTGATATAAATAATTTGGAACAAGTTCTTGAAATAAGATTATGATCAGAATTTAATTAATGTGGTCCAAGTGATATCGGGAATCCTGTTCACCCCACTTGACAGATAGTTCTATAATTATAGTTCCATAATTACCAATAATTGCAATTATGCAAATACTCTGTAGAAACTCTTCATGTGAGTAACTGGTGCTAATGGCTTGCTGTGAGTAAAATGGTCAGTTCCTCAAAACCTTTCCAATATATCAGGAGACATTATTGTTTTATATAAACAGGATTAGCCATTTATTCAGAGAAATTATAGAAAATTATCCAATAATCAGAAATGAGATAAATAAGGATTATCATATGAGATAACTGAGGATTATCGAATGGTAAATGAGGATTATCAAATGAGATAAATGTGGATTATTGAATGAGATAAATGTGGATTATCAAATGAGATAAAAAAAAGGATCATCAAATGCGATCAATGAGCATTATTGAATGAGATAAGTGGGTTATCAAATGAGATAAAAGAGAATTATCAAATGTGATAAAAAAGGATTATCAAGTGAGATAAAAGAGGACTATCAAATGAGATAAATATTCACTGCAACAAGGAATCAGGATTTAGAGATTAAGGAGACTGTGTTCAGCATCTTTATTGTTTGCATCAATATGTTTTAAGATTAAGCCTTCTAATCTTCAACAAATATTGCCATTCATATTGGGAACATTTCTGAATTTTGACCAAAAATCATTTTTCTGTTCTAATTATCTTTTTCTTTCTCTTCAGGACTTAGATAATCATGACTCTCCACAACTTCCTATTCTTTGCACCTCTCAGCAATATTTGTCTTCTTACTATCCATTTCCCATTTTGCCATCCATTTACATGAGCTCATTAGGTATGTTACTCACTGTATTCCTCTGCCCTTCTTACCATTAATATGTCTTGTGAGTATTAAATTCTCCAAGCATTCTTTCTTTATTATGCCATCCAGAGATTTCAGCTATCTCTTTCTGATTCTAAGTACAAGTGTCCTTTTTGTTTCCATATGCCTTAAAACTTATATTGACCAATCATTTTATTTTGATGTGTCACTTTGGTTAAGAGGTTAGCTATAGAAGCTCCTGTTATGTATGGGAAATAATAATTTTGGTGATGGAGCTTCAATAATTTCTTGAAAATACCAAGGGAAATAATCAATAAATCAATAGACCATTCAGAGAGGCAGCACGTGTGAGTAAATGTCAAATATCAAAAGGGATAAAACAATGTAATCCACTCAATTTTGTTCTTGTAGACATCAGATCAGAGATTAAATGGTGATTGAAAGGAGACTGGTATAGGTCATACCAAATGCAACAAATAAAGGATTCCGTTTGAATTTTTGGAATGTCCATTTATGGTTTTATTCTTTGGAAATAAGGAATAATGAAATCAATCTGCAGCAATCAAAAACCTTTCTTTGAAAATGGGCAGAGTACTGTGAGACAGGAGGATTTCTTTGGTAACAAAATAAAGAATACTGAGCTGTTACATGACATCTGTCCTTCTTTACGACAGCAAATGTTGGATGATTTCCTCAAAGAATTAAAAAAGACTTGAGGCAACAGAGATGTGGTTCTACAGAAGGATGCTAAGGATATCATGGACCAAGCGTGTGAGCAATGATGAGATCTTAGAGAGGATGCAAACAAAGAGGAAGCTTATACTTAACATCAGGAAGAGGCAGCTGAAGTTTCTGAGACACATAATGAGGAAGGAGAGCCTGGAGAATATGATACTCATGGGTTGAATAGAGGGAAAGAGAGACAAGGGAAAACAATGCATGACATACCTAGAGGCCTTAAGCAAGTGGATGACAGAATGTGGTCTTGGGGAGGTGGCAGAGGGAAGGAACTTGTTGAGAACTGCAAGGAATAGAGGAAGGTGGAGAGCTATGATTGACTACCTCCTAAAAGGACATGGCACATAAAAAGAAAAAAAGAATTAACTGGAAATAATTCTTCAATTCAATAAGAAATATTATAAAACCTTTTTTAATTTCTATAACCTATTTTCTGCTTGTTGTGTTGTTTTAGTTGGAAATTTGACAGTCTATGCCTTTAATTATATCTCTGGCAGAAATGAGAAATTAGCCTTTGTATTCTCATGTGCCATGTCTCTTCAGGATGTGGGTAAACATGCTTCTCCACAACTTCTTCTTTAGTTCTTTTTACTATCTCTCTTAATCTTTGTTCTGGCATTTACACAAGCTTGTTAGGTAGATTATTCAGCACTTTTCTCTGTCCCTCCTGCCTTCAATATGTCCTGTGAGTATCAAATTTTCTAAGCTCTCTTTCTTCATTATGTGCTCAAGAAATGCCTCTTTCTGATGCTAAGCCTCTTTTTGTTTCCATTTTCCGTAAAACTTCCTTGTTACTCACATGATCAATCCATGGTATACACAGCACATTTCTCTGGCTTAATTTTTTCTCTTTTTTTAATCGAGTTCACCCAAAGCAAGGTAGTAAAGCCACTGAGATGCAAGTGGTTACTGGTTGTGAAAGAGTTATAAACAGAAACATTGCTAAGGAGTGAGAACTGAGGAAAAGTAACCAAGAGGACAGCAGATATTGATTGATATTGCATTTAAATTTTTGCAGATCAAATTTGGCTGGAAAGCATAAAGCTGGAAGGGTGTTCCACAAGTGAGAAGTGCAAGAAAAGAAAATGTTAACTGAGAATATACAGTTATATCTAGCCAGCTTAACATTAAATTGCTAAAACCTCATCACTAGGCTGGTACTGAGCTTAAATTTGAAGAGTCTAGGCACCCTAGCAAAGAGTTTATTCACACAAGTACCATGAAAGTATATATACAAAAAGGCGAAGGAAGCCAAATTACAGGACTGATATTTCATAACAGTTCAGTACTCTTTTCTTTGTTTCCCTTGCTTCAAGTCTCTTCTTCATCTGTGAGGAGATTGTCCAGCACTCATTGCCATATAGGAGGATTGTTATTACATAACAGTTCAGTACTCTTTTCTTTGTTTCTATTGCTTCAAGTCTCTTCTTCATCTGTGAGGAGATTGTCCAGCATTCACTGCCATATAGGAGGATTGTTATTACATAATAGTTCAGTACTCTTTTCTTTGTTTCTATTGCTTCAAGTCTCTTCTTCATCTGTGAGGAGATTGTCCAGCATTCACTGCCATATAGAAGGACTGATATTACATAACAGTTCAGTACTCTTTTCTTTGTTTCTCTTGCTTCAAGTCTCTTCTTCATCTGTGAGGAGATTGTCCAGCATTCACTGCCATATAGGAGGAGAGATATTACATAACAATTCACTATTCTTTTCTTAATACTTTACATAGCTTTTAGAAGACAACTTTCACCATTCCAGTCTTTGGATATAGGTGTCATATTTTCTAACCTCTGTTAAAAAATGTCTTAGATACATTATTTACATTGTTTGGGCTGTTGTCCTCATCTTTATTGTCATATTCACAATGTTTTGCCCATTGTACGCTCCAGCTTTCTTCAGGTGATATACATTGGAATTTCATTCTGAACCGTTTATTTCATCCACTAAGTTAGATTGTTCTAATTCCACTTGCCATGCCCTTTCTGAATATCTCTTTATCAGTTATTTCCCTTTAGTAACTCAACTCTCAAAGTTTTTGTTCACCTTTGCTGTGACCTGGTTCTGAACTCACAACTCATTGGGTCAAGTCAAGGGATTACTTCAAACAAGGGAAAAACACTTGGAGAGTTGAGTTACTGATTGGGTCCTATAGTCTTGGTTGGCAACCAGCATACCACAGAAAGAAATTGTAGCCTATTGCAGGAAAATCTATCTCGTTAGTCATGAATTGAAAGAGAGATATGATTGCCCAAGTGCGTATCACATATGGCACTTAACTGACTGAAAAAGATATTCTAATAATTTATTCTATTTTTCTTACTTAGAAAACACTTGTTGAAAAAACGTTAGAAAATTACCAATAAATTTTAAATGTACTATAGTTACCACTCTTATTTCCTGCTAATCTTGTGTATAGATGACTGTATTTGCAGAAATCTGTATGTTTATACATGCACAAAAAATTCAAAACTCTTTTAACATACTGGGGGAGAGTCGCTAAATTGTAATAAGCTTTGCCATTTATAAATATATTTTTTTATTTCATAACAATAACACTTTACCACTACAAGTTAACATTTTTTTAAAAGATTTAAAAGTTAATACATTATTCTAATTAAAATCTTTAAAAATGGAAGCAATTTTTGTAAAAATTATTAATTCATCAAAAAAAATTAAAAGAAAAGGATTATAATTTGATTAAGCATGAAAATGAATGTAGCTTTTTCTTGAGAACTTTATTTTGTTTTCCTTGCCATTAAGAATAAATGAAAAGAGAATCTTCAAAGATATTTTGTTGCCTAGATAACTAAATAGTAAATAGACCAGAATTTGGACATGACTTAAAAAGAAACAACCTTTTGCCCAATACTCTGCAAAGTGGAAATTTTGATTAAAACAGCCAAGTGATAATTTTTATTCTCTGCTGCATTTGTTTCCCAATGTTTTGCAAGTAGAGAGGAACAAATGATGTTTGTATTGACAAAATGTCCCAACTATTACTGCCAAAGAATTTTAGAATTTCTATGTTGGCCATAAGAGCAAGTAACTTGCAGACAGGATTCTTCAAAAAGAAAAACAACCTACACATAAATTATGTATCATGAAAAAATAAAATTCACTGTACAGTAAAAACATGAAAGAAAAAAAGGCCATCAAGCATTCTTTTTTAAAAATTTCGCCTGAAGATGGAACAGAGCTTGGTACTTTAATTCAATTTAATTCAAATAATTATATTGAAGTTTTCAGCTCTTGTTTTGAAACATGAGAACTCTTATGTAGCGATGGAATCATATTTTTAAATAAATAATTATATATATATATATATATATATATATATATATATACATATATATACATGCACACACACACATATATATGCATATATATATACACACACATGCATAACACACACACATGCACACACACACACATATATATATAGGGCTTCTATTATTTTTAGCTATTATTACATGCTTCTGACTGTAACACTCAACAATATCAACTATAAACACTACCATAATCTACTAGCCATATTTAAGACTTTAAAATATGTGTCTATTTCAGCAATACCATTTATGATAGCAAAAACCAAAATCTTTGAAAATGGCTAATAGATTAACCAGTATTATTTGGACAGTTTTTACCCACACTAAGTACAAAAAAAAGAAATCTCTTGTTCACACACAAGAAAAACTCAATAAAAAGCTGAATGGAAGTACTTTGTCAAACACACACACACAAAGGCACATACACACACACACACACAGAGGCACACAGACACACACACACACATATACATACATATATATATATATATATATATATATATATATATATATATATATATATATATATATATATAAGCATAATATATATAATATAAGCTTTTAACTTTCATAATGGCTCCTTTTTATTTCCTTACCCCATGAAAATGGATATGTAAGTAATACTGAATCTATGTGTGAACTTGTCTGTTTGTGAAGGAGAGAGTTGTACAAAAAACGGAAATTCTAGCAGAAGAAATCGATATTGGAATAACAAAAAAAAATGAAGTGTTAATTTTTTTTTTTCATTTTATTTAAATCAATCGTTATGAAGATGAAAACATTTCTGCTTTAAGTTGCTGGGCAAAAAATTCAAAAAAAGGCATATAAGCGGGTGTGCTGATAAGTCCTTGGTCTGGCACACTACCCAATATATGTATATTGATGTCTGGCCATTATAATAATGATCATAGTAAGTGTGGCTGGCCAAGAAATTCATGGCACCTCCCTGAATAAACAAATATATTAGCACTTCTATGCTTTAAAAATCTCTGGTGCATTCCAATATTCCTTTTCAGCTGGAACAACCAAACAATATTCTGATAAGTCTTTGAAGGCACAATAAAAAAAACAACAATAAAATATCCTCCCTTTTTTTTCAATTCCAACAGGGTGTAATCACTCATCAAAAGTCTTGAGCGAACAATCTATAATAATTTTCTTAGACATTCTCACACAATATTGCATGCTGAAATTGGTTTCTGAAAATATTCCCTGTCTGTTTTATACTCTTTCATCTTATTTGACTTTTTAAAAAAAATAATCACTTATTTGTGAAACTATATATATATATATATATATATATATATCTGATCATTTCGTGACAGGTTCTGTTTTATTTTTAACAAAATATAACAAATGTAAAAATGTGTTAATAAGAGTCAAATTTCTAAGCTACACTTAATACTGCATTATTCATTTAAAGTTTCAAACTTTATTTTCAAGCAGAAAATATGAGAGATGGAGTAGATATTTGGAAAGATTTTCTTCTTCTATATTTGATGAAGAAGAATCAAACAATTTCCAGTCATCTTTATTAGCATTGACTTCAAGACCTTTAGATTATAATAATTAAAAGTTCTCAAAAATACTACTAATACTGTTAGTGGAAATAAGTCAGTTATGTGTCATCCGTGATACACGCTTAGGCAATCATATATCTTTCAATACATGACTGATGAGGCAGATTTTTCTTTTTCCCACAGTAGGTTGCCATTTCTTTCTGTGGTAGACCAGTTGCCATCCAAGGCTATAGAACCCAGTCTATTCTGCTATTTACCCATAGCTGGATGGAGAAGAAAAGCATTCATACCTTTCCCAAGGGTATTAGCATGTAACTGAATCTAATGGATTCGACTGGAATTCAAACTCGGCTCACCAATTCCTGAATCCAAGCCACTATCCATTACTCTACCATGGAAATAAAGCAATTGAAATAAAGATGAAAGAAATACTAGTGAAAAATGAATAAGAATTGACAAGGCTTCATCTAATAATAATAATAAAATTCCAGATAATATTACTACTAATACTACTAGTGGAAATAAAGCAATTGAAATGAAGATGAAAGAAATACTAGTGAAAAATGAATAAGAATTGACAAGGCTTCATCTAATAATAATAATAAAATTCCAGATAATATTACTACTAATACTACTAGTGGAATTAAAGCAATTGAAATGAAGATGAAAGAAATACTAGTGAAAAATGAATAAGAATTGACAAGGCTTCATCTAATAATAATAATAAAATTCCAGATAATATTACTACTAATACTACTAGTGGAATTAAAGCAATTGAAATGAAGATGAAAGAAATACTAGTGAAAAATGAATAAGAATTGACAAGGCTTCATCTAATAATAATAATAAAATTCCAGATAATATTACTACTAATACTACTAGTGGAAATAAAGCAATTGAAATGAAGATGAAAGAAATACTAGTGAAAAATGAATAAGAATTAACAAGGCTTCATCTAATAATAATAATAAAATTCAAGATAATGTTACTACTACTAGTGGAAATAAAGCAATTGAAATGAAGATGAAAGAAATACTAGTGAAAAATGAATAAGAATTGACAAGGCTTCATCTAATAATAATAATAAAATTCCAGATAATATTTGCTACTAATACTACTAGTGGAAATAAAGCAATTGAAATGAAGATGAAAGAAATACTAGTGAAAAATGAATAAGAATTGACAAGGCTTCATCTAATAATAATAATAAAATTCCAGATAATATTACTACTAATACTACTAGTGGAATTAAAGCAATTGAAATGAAGATGAAAGAAATACTAGTGAAAAATGAATAAGAATTGACAAGGCTTCATCTAATAATAATAATAAAATTCCAGATAATATTACTACTAATACTACTAGTGGAATTAAAGCAATTGAAATGAAGATGAAAGAAATACTAGTGAAAAATGAATAAGAATTGACAAGGCTTCATCTAATAATAATAATAAAATTCCAGATAATATTACTACTAATACTACTAGTGGAAATAAAGCAATTGAAATGAAGATGAAAGAAATACTAGTGAAAAATGAATAAGAATTGACAAGGCTTCATCTAATAATAATAATAAAATTCCAGATAATATTACTACTAATACTACTAGTGGAATTAAAGCAATTGAAATGAAGATGAAAGAAATACTAGTGAAAAATGAATAAGAATTGACAAGGCTTCATCTAATAATAATAATAAAATTCCAGATAATATTACTACTAATACTACTAGTGGAATTAAAGCAATTGAAATGAAGATGAAAGAAATACTAGTGAAAAATGAATAAGAATTGACAAGGCTTCATCTAATAATAATAATAAAATTCCAGATAATATTACTACTAATACTACTAGTGGAAATAAAGCAATTGAAATGAAGATGAAAGAAATACTAATGAAAAATGAATAAGAATTGACAAGGCTTCATCTAATAATAATAATAAAATTCCAGATAATATTACTACTAATACTACTAGTGGAAATAAAGCAATTGAAATGAAGATGAAAGAAATACTAGTGAAAAATGAATAAGAATTGACAAGGCTTCATCTAATAATAATAATAAAATTCCAGATAATATTACTACTAATACTACTAGTGGAATTAAAGCAATTGAAATGAAGATGAAAGAAATACTAGTGAAAAATGAATAAGAATTGACAAGGCTTCATCTAATAATAATAATAAAATTCCAGATAATATTACTACTAATACTACTAGTGGAATTAAAGCAATTGAAATGAAGATGAAAGAAATACTAGTGAAAAATGAATAAGAATTGACAAGGCTTCATCTAATAAATAATAATAAAATTCAAGATAATGTTACTACTAATACTACTAGTGGAAATAAAGCAATTGAAATGAAGATGAAAGAAATACTAGTGAAAAATGAATAAGAATTGACAAGGCTTCATCTAATAATAATAATAAAATTCAAGATAATGTTACTACTAATACTACTAGTGGAAATAAAGCAATTGAAATGAAGATGAAAGAAATACTAGTGAAAAATGAATAAGAATTGACAAGGCTTCATCTAACAATAATAATAAAATTCAAGATAATGTTACTACTAATACTACTAGTGGAAATAAAGCAATTGAAATGAAGATGAAAGAAATACTAGTGAAAAATGAATAAGAATTGACAAGGCTTCATCTAATAATAATAAAATTCAAGATAATGTTACTACTAATACTACTAGTGGAAATAAAGCAATTGAAATGAAGATCAAAGAAATACTAGTGAAAAATGAATAAGAATTGACAAGGTTTCATCTAATAATAATAAAATTCAAGATAATGTTACTACTAATACTACTAGTGGAAATAAAGCAATTGAAATGAAGATGAAAGAAATACTAGTGAAAAATGAATGAGAATTGACAAGGCTTCATCTAATAATAATAATAAAATTCAAGATAATGTTACTACTAATACTACAAGTGGAAATAAAGCAATTGAAATGAAGATGAAAGAAATACTAGTGAAAAATGAATAAGAATTGACAAGGCTTCATCTAATAATAATAATAAAATTCAAGATAATATTACTATTAATACTACTAGTGGAAATAAAGGAATTGAAATAAAGATGAGAGAAATACTAGTGAAAAATGAATAAGAATTGACCAATCTTTGCATGGCATTCTCTTCTGCAGGTGTGACAGATGAAGATGGAATGTAGAATGAAACTAACATTGCTCTCTCTGCTTCCTGCATTATCTTCTGATCTCCAACAGTTGTTTTCACATTTTCCTAGCGTTTATGACTCTTCCATGAACTGCATGGCTCCAGCCACTTCAATTATTTGCTAGCCGTTCCCAGAGATCAGAGTCAATGAATGTCTTTCAGGGTCCCTCTTGCAAATATCCTTGAAACATAGGGTGGTCTAGTGGATGGTGTCCTATCATTTTTGTTGCATTCTTACTTTTTCTTATTTTAAATAAAATGTATGAAATTTTCTTCGTTATTCAATGTTAGACTTAACAGACAGAAATATGTCTATTTTGGCAGTTTAAAAAATGTACATGTTGATATGACACCTAACACAATACAAGCAAGTGATCTTTTTGAAAAGATTTAAAACTGAATACTCTTAATGCTATCTCACAACAAAAAAAAAGGAGTTTTTTACCTCCTCCTCTTCAACCAGCAATAGATTTTCTATGCTGAATATCTGCAATATGCTTTGGGGAAATGCAGTTAATTATCTGTTGTTTAATTATGTAATCTATACAATCTTCAAATACTGACCGTAAGCTTTTATTTACTTGACAATTTTTCTTGCTAGAATCTATCTTACATATTTATAAGTCTACCATTTGTCTATGCATTGAATATTGTTGCTACATCTAATATGGTACTCTGCTATATATTTAGAGATTCTTGATAAAAAGAAGAATCTGTAATGTCATTGGCCCTAATCTGGCATCTTGCTTTCAGCCATTTTCCCAACACTGTAATGTAGCTTCCCTGTGCTTTTTCTAAAAATAATTTCATGATAATTATTCTGATGAACTTTCCTCTTTGGTGCCTAGACATTATAAATTTGAGCATAGTACTAGATTGATGACAAGGTTTTATCATTTTCAAGTTGAAATGGCTAGATGTAGCCGTAACTTTTATGTTAACAATTTCTTCTATCACACTTCTTGCTTGTGAAATGATCTCTGGCTTCTTTTACATGCAGTAACCTCTTGTATTTTAGGGGCTTTATTACCTTCTTTGGGGATAAATGATTAAAAAAAATAATAAAGAAAGTTTATTTCTCTTAAAGAAAAAAATATTTCCTATCTGCAGGATAAAAAGTTGTCTTTTAAAATGTCTGCTTTGAATGCAATGGCTGATACATTGTTTTGTCACCTGCCATGTCTGGGAATTTGGTCAGCAGTGCAATGACAAGCAGAACTTCCCAATTAAGAGATTTTTCTTATCTTTGTGATTCCCATTCTCAAAGCATAACATTCTGAGAAGGTTATTTAATGCAAATGATCATTACTTATGCTTAGACAGGCAGCATCTGATTTTATTGCAACAAACAATAAACCTTCCTTATGAGAAGTTATATATATATATATATATATATATATATATATATTTATGTGGCACATCATATCCAAAGAATCTGTTGAACCAGAAAACAAAGTCTTGAATCCTTGCATATATACTAAAAAAATCCTCTTAAGCATATATGAGGCTGGATAAAAAAAATACACATTTTAATTAATCCCCACCACCAATACATTTATTATACCCTCCTCCTCCTCCTTCTTCTTCTTTGAATCCTTGTCCTCCTTTTCTAACAGACCCAACATTGTGTGTTTATTTATTTATTTTTTTAAAAATGATATAACGTTCATTAATTATTTAAAAATAAATACTTGGAAGGTCAATTGATAAAAATCACCTGAGGATACCATAAGGTTAAAATCAAGGTAGCAAATTCAACTGATCTGATTTTTAAAGTGTATATATATATATATATATATATATATATATATATATATATATATATATATAATTATTTATTTAAAAATATGAGCCCAACACGCTACATAAGAGTTCTCATGTTTCAAAACAAGAGCCGAAAACTTCAATATAATTATTTGAATTAAATT
>OZ010615.1:52623552-52716052 GCA_963932145.1 Acanthosepion lycidas
GGGACAATTAAAAAAAATAATGATGGAAATAAAAATCAAAAGCACCTTCTTGGGATCACATTTTCTACTGAAGTGAAAAGACTAGGTCAGCTACTAAGAAAGTTAGTTCACTATGTTGGATGAGACAATTTTTCTCTCTAGAATCTATCTTAAACATCTATAAGTCTATCATTCATCTATGCTTAGAGTATTGCTGCCACATATGATCTTGCTGTTTACCTTGATAATATCCAAAAAAGAATCTGATCTGGCAACTTGGTTTCAGTCAATTTCCCATTACCTCTCTATATCTTTTCTATAAATACTTTCTTGGTAATTGTTAAGATGAGCTCTTCACTATGGTACCAAGAGTTTTTGAATTTAAGCACTGCAGTAGCCTGACATCGAGATCTCATCAATTTACAGTTGAGTTGTCTAGATGTAGCCATAAATTCTATGCTAACAGTTTCTTCTCTTGCACTTCTCGCTTGGGGCTCCATGCTTTTCAGCCAACTTTAATCTGCCAAAATTTAAATGCAATATCAATTGCTATCTACTATCCTCCTGATTACTCTTTCCTCTTCCTGCTCATCATTAATGTTTCTGTTCCTAATTCTTCCACACCGTGTAACTTCTTGTGACTTAGTGGCATTACTTCCTTGCTTGGGATGATACCATAAAAAAACAAACAAAAGCAATGAAGAAGTTGAATAAGATCATCATGATTATCAGTCTCATGACTGGGTGTAGTCAGAGGGTCACTGATCAGCTAAGCATCTGTCCAGCTCTCTCCATATATTCATTCATGTGTAGCATGTTTTGAGCAAGCAGAGCTCATATCCTCTCCAGGTTGAACCACAGCAGATATCTTCCAACTTGAAGGCTCAAGTCACATGGCTGTTGATTCCATTGAAGGAACCATCTACCTTGGCTTCAGTCTAGGAAGTTATCACCACACTGGCTGCATCCACAGCTATAGAGCTATCCCATTGTGCTAGATGATTTCACCCTTTCCATTCAACTTTTGATAGGTCATGCTTTTAATACTGATATGTGTCTACCTAGTCTGCTCCCTAGCAAAACCTGGTGGAGGAACTGGCTTAGTCATCACTGACTAGACTATATGGCAGGTAGCATTGGTACCAGTATCCCTTATAAAATGACCTGACATAAGCTGAGTAAGATAGGCAAATATACATAGAACTTCAAAAGTTAAGCTTAAAGCTGTGACCATCTCTATGCCTGGATCAATTCATTCCTTTTGGTCAAACGGTTGGTTAAGGATAATGAAATCCACTTGGATAAGTTATTTTATTTATTTATTCCTTACTTGATTTCATTTAATTAAGTGTATTTATTTTTGAATGGGTAAATGTATATTTTGGCTTGTAATCATCTTTTGCTGAAACAGACTGACAACCAAAATTCAGACTTGTTTGTACATATATCTCAAAATATTTCTTGTACATTGTTTTTTTGCTTGTGAAAAAGATAATTGTTCAAATAATTTTATTCCATGTGCCTGAACTCTGAAATTTTATTCACTATTTATTTCATTTCATTTTTTTTATCTCCTCCACCAATTGGTGTAGATAGGTTTAACTATCATCTGATCCACACTCCTCCCCAGTCTTTTGAACAGGAGTTATTCCTTCGTTCCTGCTTAGGGTTGGGTTTTCAGTTCCTTCTTATGTCTACTTTAGCTCTATACTCCTAACACTAGTTTTTTTTCTACACTCATACACCTCCACACAGTAACCCTCTACCTTGAGTGTCTCCTGGGCCTTGTATTGTGTGAACATTAGTTAAAAAATGTAAGCTTTAACCAATTCTTGTCATATTTATGCCCCCTACCACCACCTTTTCCCACTTTTTATATCTATGACTGATTCCATCAATAAAACCATTATTAGTCTGAAGAAGTTCCTTCTTGTAATGAAACATGCCACTAAGAATTTTTTCTATTTTGTCATTCACTTACCCTCAAATATATGTAGGTACATATATAAGTCTTTGCTTTTGTATGTTAATGGACCATCTCAATGTATATCATATGGGTGAGGGTATGGGCATAAACAAAAAGTGTTATATATATATATATATATATATATATATATATATATATATATAGAGAGAGAGAGAGAGAGAGAGAGAGAAAGTATTTGTGTATTAGAGAGAAAGAGAACCTAAACTTTTCCCATCCATCCATGGTCTTAATAAGGTTTTTGTGCTGGCCATAATTCATGTTCACTCATGCATTTGTAGACAATTGCTATGTAAAATCAAGTGGCATAGACTCACAATTGTCTGGCAAACACAAGTGAATACCACTTCTTTGCATGGATTCCAATAAAAACACTTGGCAATCTCTCAACTAGCATCTATCAACTGAAAAACATTTCCAAAAACATAAAAATAAGAAAAGAGAAATAAAAAAATAATAAAAATACTAACCTACTGTTTAATTCCAGTGTGGAAGTTTTGGTAAACTTTATTCTAAATCTCCCAAATCTCAAAGACATCTTAGATATTCAGAGGTTTACTTTCAAAGAAAGGACAGTGTTTTTTTAGTCACTAATTATTGGTCTCGTTTCTTTTTATTCTTTATTTCAGATCAGTTTTCTGATTTTCAGTGAAAGTTGAAATATAAACTATCCAATATCTGAGTATGTTTGGTTTTCATAAACCAAGAGATTTTATTTCTTGTGTTATGTCAATTTCATCATTGTTCAATTACAAATATCTCATCTTCATATGTCATATTAGTATAAATCAAACCTATATTGTGTATACCTTAGCTGCAAATCATTTTTTACATGTCATTAAATACCATGGAAATTTTTCTTTTGATGATCTTTTATGTGATTCTTTTCATTTGTTGTGTAATCTTTCATCTGTCAAGGTCCAATTGGTGAAAGAGGAAAATTAAATTCAGTTTCCAAGTGCTTTTGATCATCGCCATTGGGTATGCGGATATTTTATTTACATATAGTGTGTTAAATTGCTTTTATTAAATTGGGCGTGAAAATTGTTGTTTCAAACAGGCTTATTATTGTGGTTGGGGTTTTTCGGTATTTGTAACTGGTTGTGTCAGTTATTAAAGATGCTTTTTAATATTTTAATACTGTGTAGATAATTTGTTGAAATGTTTTACAATTATTTTTGTACATAACTTTAGTATTGTTGGTTAGTATTTTTCATATCTCAGTGGATATAAGTTTGTTAGTGTCATTGTTGCTTGGTGATATTATATACCATTTTATGCCACTAGTTTCTAAGAGATGATTGAATTTAAGTTTCCTCTTCTGCCAACACAAAAGATCACACAAATAGAAAGAATCCCCAAAAAGATTACCAAAAGAAAAATTTCAGTGGCATTTAATGATACATGTGTAATATATATATATATATATATATATATATATATATATATATAGTGTTGCACAAAACTAAGTGAACCCCTAAGATAATATTTAAAAAAATTGTCTCTTTTTTCCAGATAATAAACAAATCTTAATTAAACTATATATTCATTAAGATAAAACTTTATTAAGTGAATTAAAACCACTTTTAAAATTTTTTAGTTGACTGAAATAAAAATATTAATTAAAAATTGAAATATGAAAATCCTGAATGTAAATGAACAAAAAATAACTGCAAGATTTAGTTCGGCAAAGCTCTATGATTCTCTAAGGCTCCTAAGACAATGTCAGAATCAATGTGCATACATTTACAGTGCGACAAAATCTGAATGATACTGGTCTTTATGGGAGAATGCCTAGAAAAAAAACAGTGATTATGAAAAGGCACAAACAAGCTCAGCTCAACTATGCCAAAGCTCATATCAATAAGCTAGAAACGTTCTAGCAAAAGTTTTTATTGTTGGATGAGACCAAACTAGAGCTTTTTATGAGGTACAATAGGCAGTATGTCTAACAAGCTCATAATACTGCTTTTGAAGAGAAGAATTTGGTGCCAACAGTTAAACATGGCAGCAGCAGCAGCAGCATTCATGATTTGTGGATGCTTTGCTGAAGATGGAATAGGACAAATAGTATGAATTGACAGCACAACAGACGCTGCAAGATACCAAGCAATTTTGAACAAAGTGTCTTACCCTCAGTTCGAAAGTTGGGTTTAGGTTGGGCTGGACCTTTCAACAGGACAATAATCCAAAGCATCAAAGCAAATTCACAATGGCCTAGTCAAAGTCCTGTTCTGAACCCAATTGAAAATCTGTGGTTCAAATTAAAGAAACCAGTACATACAAGAAATCCAGGTAATATTGAGCAATTGTGGACATTTTGCCAAGAAGAATGATCGAAAATTGATGTTCACTACTGAACTTCTTAAAAATTATAGAAAAAGACTGGCCAACATCATGACCTCAAAAGGAGAAATCAACAATTAAATGTAAGGATTCACTTACTTTTGCACATCTTAATGTTTTAGTTAATATTTTTATTCCAGATTGATGAAAATTATCTTAGGTATTCCCTTACTTCTGAACAGCACCATATATATATATATATATATATACAAGATTGGTTAACGGGTTAATGGCCAACAAAAGGTTCTTTGTTGAGAACTTTATTTTTCCTATATTTTAGATCATTTTTCTGGTTTTCAGTGAAAGTCTAAGTATAAATTGTCCAATATTTGCTTTTATAATGTCAGTTTCATCATTGTTCAAGTATCTCATCTTCATGTGTTTTCTCAGTTTTCACCAAACATGTATAAATTAAAAATTGCTGCTCAAATATACCCAATATATAGTTTTCATTTTGTTTTTTTTTGTGCTATATCAGTTTCAAACTTGTTGAAATAAGATGTCTACACATCATGTTAGTTCTAAACAAATTTGTTCTTCTTTATTTGAATTTATATACATTTTATTGATACAAATAAATCAAGCTGATATTTGTAGTCTCGGCTTTAAATTGCATTTTTATAATGACAGAAGTTATGATTCAATAAGCTTCTAGTTTTCTTCAGTCAACAATTCATACATCAAGAACCAAAAATTCATGAATCATGAATTCATCTATCAAGAATCTCCTTCAGATTTTATGAGGTCTGTCTGAAAAGTAATGGGATTCATGTCACAGACAATTTATTTCAAATGCAAACAACAAACTTCATGGTTTTCCCTTCAAAGTAATCCCTAATGAACTTTCCCATCCTTCTCTGCCATGTTTTTATGAACTGCTGGAAGCATTCTTCTTGGATGCCCCTCTGCTCTGTTCTTATGGCCCTCTTGATGACCTCCATGCCTTCAAAATCGGTCCCCTTAATGTTCCCTTTCAGTTTGGAAAAAAAAAAATCACACAGAGCAAGATCTGGTGAATAGGGAGGCTGTTTCAGTACAGCAATGTTCTTCTTGGCCAAGAATTGCCACATGCTCAGGGCATTGTGAGCAGGTACATTGTCGTGATGAAACAGCCACGATTTGTCCTGACACAACTCTCATCTCTTCTCACACACTGAGTGAAGCAAATGCCACAGGATCTCTTTGTAGATTTATTGATTGATCATCTGGCCCTCTGGAAAGAACTCCTTGCAGATGATGCCTCTCGCAGTAAAGAATGGATAAGTCCCATTACTTTTCAGACGAACCTTGTACAGTAAAACAAGCATTAGATTTCTGTCATAACTTTTCTTTAAAAATGTTAAGAGCCAAAAAGATGCACTATTTTAAAGTAGTTGTTTGCTTTACCTTTGATATCTCATGTTAATTTGTGTTATTAATATAGTGCCACTCAGTAATGTCATCAATTTTTCAAGAATATTAATTTCATCCACATGCTGCTACAAATGACAACGACTGTGCTACTAATAAAACTTTCATCAAGAAATGATTCTGACATTAGGCATAGTTTTTTTTTTTTTGGTGGAGGTTGGGTCACAAACCCAGAGAATCTCAACGTCATTTTGCAATACCACCAGTTGTTGGGTTTGTGACACAATGTGGGGATATCAGATGAAAATGCAGTCTTATATAATTATCATATAATTATCATATAATTATCTTCCCAATTTCCCCACCCAGTTTTCATGAACCCAGAAATTAAATGTTCATTCAATAATGTGAGATTTGAATTAACTGACCATATGTTAATCTCAAAACACTGAGCCATGAATATAAACTTCAACTGGAAAGAAAAGACAATACTCTAGATTATACAATTTGAAATTGTGGTATTCTTCATTTTTAAATCGGTAAGTCATGAAAGGAATCTTGTATATATAGGAAATAAACCCTATTTCCAATACAAGTACATATCCACATGCATACCATATTAAAACATGCCAAAACTTTATTTTCTACCAAATAGTAGACAATATTTACAAACACACAAAAAAGATTCCACACTACAACATTTAAATCAAAGTATCTATTGGTTAGAAATTAACATCATCATGTGAAATATTTAACCAATCAGAAACAACTAAAACCGTATTTTCTCAAGCTTACTTTTGGGAAAAATTCCTAATAAAACCTACAGATTTTGACTTTCAGAAACAGAAATGTGACTGTCTCTAAACTGTTCAAACACAAAAGAAGACATGGCCACATAACTCCCCACTCTCTAGAGCATGCTGAAGGAAACATGTCAGCAACTTTAAAATAATCATCTCCAACAACAATAACAGGGGCAGTCAGTGAATCTTTGCTGATGATCAAAGCTTTTTATCAATCACAGCTTTTATGGTGGACCAACTATTAAAAGGCTTTACTAAACTAAAGATTTTTCTGTGTAACAACTACCCAAAGACTTTAATTCAACTAAAGAATGCTTTTACTCTTTTTTGACTCTTTTGAATTCATGTATGTATATTTGTGAATAGAAATGGTTTATTTAACAGGCATAACCATGTTTTCTTATTTTTATCTTATTATTGTTTGGAATTTGGATGTTCAGAATTTTAATATAAAAAGACATGGGCGACTGAATTCCCTAATGTCTATTTTGGTGTTTTCTCAACATTGGTTGTGTTTGATCTTTGATCTTTGATTGAGCATTAATGTTAACACAGGTAAACAAATTTTAGTGCAATTGTCTCTGCACTCTTATCTCATTTGTTGATGTTCTTCTCTTCAGTTTTTGAGACATCATGGAAACACCTTTTTGCTTGTAATGACTTTGTGGTGTCACATTGAAAACGCATTGTTAATCCATATCTCACTCTATGAGGGAATATCTTTCCTGATTCAAATCTTAGTGTCATTCAACATTTCTGGAAAGAATGTAACAGAGAAGAATTAATTCTTGGATATTATTTGTATATATTGGAGGCAATTCCTTGTTAAATAAGACAACATAGATTGGTTTTGAAATTTAATTTCATATAATAATAATAAAATTCAAGATAATATTACTACTAATACTACTAGTGGAAATAAAGCAATTGAAATGAAGATGAAAGAAATACTAGTGAAAAATGAATAAGAATTGACAAAGCTTCATCTAATAATAATAATAAAATTCAAGATAATATTACTACTAATACTACTAGTGGAAATAAAGCAATTGAAATGAAGATGAAAGAAATACTAGTGAAAAATAAATAAGAATTGACAAGGCTTCATCTAATAATAATAATAAAATTCAAGATAATATTACTACTAATACTACTAGTGGAAATAAAGCAATTGAAATGAAGATGAAAGAAATACTAGTGAAAAATGAATAACAATTGACAAGGTTTCATCTAATAATAATAATAATAAAATTCAAGATAATATTACTACTAATACTACTAGTGGAAATAAAGCAATTGAAATGAAGATGAAAGAAAAACTTGTGAAAAATGAATATAAATTGACAAGGCTTCATCTAATAATAATAAAATATTCCTTAACTCATAATGTGAAAAAAAAGGTGGAATCTACAAAATTGATCAGGAAAATTTCCAATCATTTCCTGTCTATAAAAACAGAATTTTAACTGTAGACTTTTTGGCTACATATTTATGAAAAAAAATCCACATATATCAAAAATTTTTATATCTAACTTTCCAGCCAAATGTTTTTTTTGTAAGAGTAAATTCAGGACCATTTTGAATAGCACAGATGTGAAAGGTACAAAACAAAAGAGTCCACGATGATGTCTTGACATCATAAGATTAATTTTGACAGTTTTTTTTTTTTTACCAAACTTTTATTAAAAAAAGAAGCTCATTTGAATTCTCAATTATTCCATAAATGAAATTAAAATGATTTTGATCTGATAATTCAATGTTTATTCAAAATATTAATTCAATAATTTATTTAAATAAATTTTTATTCATTTTTGTTATGACCCATGAATTATTTAATGAGTCAATGTGGAAGTGAATGAGTTAAACATCATCAGGTATAAAGAGCATCACTGACATTAGTTTCAGTTTTATTTGTGAATTTCCATTTGCATGATAAATATTTGATGTCTTTCAAGAAAAGAAAAGAAATGTAATTATATTAAAATTTTAAATTATCCAATATTTCTGAGAAAGTTATTGATTGATTCTTTAAGAAAATTATTTTAAAATTACTTTCCTTTAAATCTGCCATTGATTTCTCACATCAAATTTTAGAGTCAAGATTCTTTTATAGGAGATATTTTCCCGGAAATTATTTAAAGAAAACATTTTAATCATCATTGTTTAATAAAAATATAATCCTTATAAAATTTAGTCATAAAATTTTATTAATGCTTTTAAAACAGATATTTTGAAAGTATATATAAATATAACAATATATAAAATTAAGATGGTAGTAGAGCAAGGATAAGAAAACTAATTACGGAAAAGTGTTGAATCGAAAATATATTATGATAAAGAAAAAAGAAAATAGGTTAACCAATCTTCACTCTTCAGAACCAATAAAGAACAAAATTCTGTTAACATCAACTAAAAGAAATAAAACGAGGAAGGGATTAATACCATGCAATCAGTAATATAAATTACAGACAGATTACATTTAAACCTAGCAACCATTCCTTCTGGGATTTTTTTAATCATTTCACCCCAAGCAAGGCAATAATGTCCCTTGAAGACTTTAGTGAGGAGAAAGGGAAGGCTGCTTTGATAGATAGTCTGAAGAATTCTTAAATGATAATCTGCTTTTGTGATTATGGAGAAAAACTCCTTGGAAAAAGACAAGGTGCAGATGGGATTATTTATTTAGTGTTCAGCAATATCAAAACTGGATATATTCACAAGTGCTTATATATATTTCCAAAAATGTTCATTTTTAAAGCATTAATAATATTTTGTATCCCGCACAGTTTATTTAATTATAAAATTATAAATACAATCAGTTTATTTAATTATAAAATTATAAATACAATCTTTTTAATGATAATTAACTTTTTTTTTCTATATTTCTGAGTATTGTAACTATTTACTCTATTTACATTGTTTGGACTATTGGCCTCATCTTTATTGCCATATTCACAATGTTTTGGCCATTGTACACGCCAGCCTTCTTCAGATGATATACATCGGAATTTCAAACCAAACCCTTTATTTCATCCACTGGGGTAGATTGTTCTAGTTCCACATGCCATGCCTTTTCTGGATAAATGATTTTATCTACAAGGCCATGTGTTGTCAATGGTTTGAAATTCCAACATATATCACCTGAAGAAGGTCTGAGCGTAGAATGGTTGAAACATTGTGAATATGACAATAAAGATGAGGACAACAGTTCAAACAATGTAAATAATTAATTTTTTATTTGAATGCCACAAGAAATTTGATTTAAGAATTACACATTTCTGCTGTTCTCTATGCTTTTGTTTTCTCTCAATTATTAGATGATATTTTGGACACCATTTGCAAAGATTCATTTCTATTCATTGACTTAACACTTTTAATATAGATCAAGATGTGGTTTTAAAAAATCCTTAGTTATGAGGAGAATAAGTTTTAGAATCAAGAAAGAACTGAAACTTGCTAATAATCTTTTCTTTCACCAATGTAATTATATAATAAAGAGTATAATTTATCTAGCATCCAAGACAAAAAAAGCAAAAGACAAGCATCTTTCTCTCCTTTAATTATAAGGTGAGAAAAAGTATAAGACAATAGTCCATCTAATAATTATATCTTTTGATGTGCATAATCTTTCGAGTAAAGGGCTATAAAAAATGAAAATACTTTTGATACACCTTAATATATAATAATAATAATATTAATCAGAGTCATATTCTTTAGATGTGTACATGAAATAAGCTTTGGAGTAAAGGGCTTTAAAAAGTGAAAATATTTTTGATACACCCTAATGTAACTATGTGAATATTTACCTATGACCATGATTTCCTTATTTTTACTCAAGAGAAATTATTTAAGAGGAAGAAAACAAAATAAGCCTTTGACAACATGACTGTCAAGTAATTAAAACTGATTAATTAAATGTATAATTATGAAAATGATAGAGAACTTTCAAGGGAAGTAACTGAAGTGTATTTGTATTTCTGTTGGAGAAATCTAACTAAATAAAAGGGCTGTTTTTCTATTTTAAGGATATTTGTATGTCAAGCTGCTCATTTCTGAACATGTAAGTCTACTAGGGTGGATAACTAATCCCTATTACAGACACATTCTCAGGTACATTGTATTTCTTCAATACCCAAAGATCCAACCTGTGCAACTGTACTGAATGGACCTCAGTTACAATGATTTGGAGAGAGTGCATAATCTGGCAGGATCACCAGTTTGAACAAGGGCAATACTCTTACATCCTCAGTCACAATAACTTGTGACTTTGTGCTAGCTTCTAAATATTTTTGTCAACCTAATTTCACTCACACAAGGCTTTGATATGGTTTTCATGTACTTCCCAATGCTGCTGCACACTAGGGTCATCACCTCCAAGGTGATATTATCAAGATATCATATGCTTTTGTTAAATTAACTATAGAGAGATTCAAAACCAGGTCTTATGGACAGAACATTAATTTTTAAACCACTCAGCCATGATATTGATCAAAAACAAATCACCTATATCCACTTCAGTGTTAACTGCTAAAAATCAACACACAATAGTTAATAATAATAATGCTGATGATAATCTGGAATCTATTTTAATCCTGATAATAATGATTAACAAGGATAATAAATAAACAAAAGACTAATAATGTTGCCAAGAAGAACAAAGGCCTTTTATGAGTTGAACAAATTAGAATCTATATTTAAAGCTTCTTTTTCCCCTCAACTGCGTATGATTTGAAAGGCAGGCAACCAAATTAAAAGTATTTGCTTTATCATTCAATTTCTGGTTCTAAGAAAAATTGATTCTGGCCATTTTTCAAGTAATTTTGCCAGTTTCTTACCCTGAAGAATTTTGTCTATTGGAAGAGTGCCACTTTGGAAATTCTCAGCTTGTTTTCAGCCACCCAATTAAGGGTATAACTCAACCAAAGAAAAAGCCTCAAAAACTGATTCCAAATCTCTTTTCTGTTGCCTTGTGTAAAAATGAAACCATAAAACCTAATGTTGTGTTGTACTAACAGGCACAGCACATTCACAATAAGTCTATTTCAGAATTAACTACAGTATTTATAATTGGCCCAAATGGGACCAGATGATATATGCTGACAATTCTATCTTATAAAACTACCATATTGATAACATAGAGTTATTAATGTTTATTAGATATGATCGATGTTATAGTGGATGATTAATTGACAAGCAGAATTGGAAAGGCCATAGCTGAATTCCAGAAACTTATGAAAAGAGCAAGGGAATATGATAAACTTAAGATAAAAACCAAGACTCTAATTTACCAAACATGTATCCTCTCAACACTACAGGAGTGAGACATTGACCTTGTATGCTGGTCAGGAGAGGAGGTTAATTAGTTTTCACATGAGATGTTTAAGAAATATTTAAAAAATGAAATGGCAAGATAAGGTCCTGGATACAGAAGTGCTCAAAAGAGCTGGCATTCAGTCACTATATCCCATCCTGCGGTCTTGGCATCTCAGGTGGCTTAGGCATAATTCCAGAATTCCAAAACAAATACTGTATAGAGAACTATTTGAGGGCACACATAACGTTGGATGATCCAAGCTTCACTTCAAGGGCCGGTGTAAAATGTCCATAATGGAATTTTCTATCAATGTTGCAAACCGGGATGCGGGTGTAGAGCTGCTGTTTTTGCGGGAGCAAATATCTATGAAGGGAACAGAGTCCAGTGTGCAATAGAGGCTAGATAAAGACACAAATACTCCATGGTGGATGACTCCACAATATTCTACTACTGTGGACATTGCCAAAAATTGTGCCAATCGTGCATTGGTTGTTTTAGCCATGAGAGACACTGTGTTTTAAGATAACTTATTTTCCGCTGCCAACTGTCACCATGGACAAAAAAGTCAAATAAATTGTTATGTTTATTATTACACATCACTTTGTAAACATTTCTCTGTTAAAGCATCTTCATGTTTTTTAATTTCTTTTGACGACACAAATCCAATAACCTGTTTCTTGAAAAGTGCAATATGTAAATTCCCTTGCACTTGAACCTTCATTTATTTGAACACAATTTATTGTCATGTTTTTATCAAAAATGGGATGTGCATCTTTGTCACAGTAAAATGTCTTGATACAATTCCTAAAACAGCCTAATGCACTTATCTCTGCTTTATGTAAGGAGATTTTATTTTTACTTTTGTGCTCCTGACCAGTACATTTAAAATGTATTGACATTTGATATGCTTCTTTGGACCAATTGATTTTTTCATACAGCTTTTCCCAAGATCTTACACTATGCATTATTATTGCTTGCTTTATTGATTGTAGCTATTTCAGTTTGTTTATTATTCAACTAAGACCTGTTATTTTGTGAATTTGGCTTAGTTTTCAAATAACAGATTTCTTACTCTTATCAAACTGAATCAAGCAAGCACTAGATATTGAATTCTAAATCTTCTGTAAATTTTCATCAGCCTTTTTCCTTGTGTTTTTAATAACATCACAAAATTTATAAAATCTATTAATTAAAAAAAGTAAATAAATAAAACAATTAGTGCTTTCATTTTTTGAATAATATTTTTTTAATAATAATTCTATCAATATTATCCTTGGAATTTGCAAACAAAATATTTGTAAATAATTTGAAAAATTATTTTATTTGAATTATTTTGTTTTGATTTCAAAATACTAATAATTTTTGTTTACAAATGCAGGAGGATATGTACTTGTGTTTTATAGATTATGCAAAAGCATTTGATAAAGTACAACACAACGAACTGTTTGAACTGCTATATTGACATATTTAGGAAGGAAATTAGAATAATTCAGAACCTATAATAGCAGCAAACCTTTTGCATATGGATAGAATATGAATTCAGTAAATACACAAAGGTAGACAGGGACGTAAGACAAGGATGTGTCTTCTCACTTCTTATTCAACCGATACAGTGAGGGGATTCTGAGAGAATTAGAAGTCCTACCAGGATTCATTATTGACAGCCAAAATCTTAATAACATAAAATATTCAAATGATACAGTGTTAATAAAAGACATAGAATGGAAACTACAAGAAACTCCTACAGAAGGTAGTGAAGGAAAATGAGAAGAAAGAATTAAACATTAATTGCAACAAGATAAAATGCATGGCTGTCAGCAAACAGAACAGCCCAATATACACATTGTCCTATAACAACATCAATAATGTTCATTATTTACATTATTCAGACTATTGTCCTCATCTTTGTCGCCATATTTATTACAACGTTTCGGCTGTTGTATGCTCTGGCCTTCTTCAGATGGTTGGAATGCCAAACTGAACCCATTATTTCACTCACCGGGGTAGACAGTTCTAGTTCCACGTGCCATGTCTCAAGGATACATGGCACAGTGGATAAAGGAGTTGGTTAGATCCAATGACAGGACCCAAAGAGTGTGAGTTCAATACCCGGTTAAGGCAGTGGAGAACTTTCAGAGGGGCATTAACAAGAGACAACTGATAACTGACATCCATTAAACATGGCATATGGAAATTGAACAGTCTACCCCATGTCCATTCCATATTCAATTAAAACTTAAATTAATGATTTCTGTTTGACCACGTAGACAGATAACATCAGCAGAAACAAGGAGACAGAACCTGTTAGTTGTAAGCAAGGCAAAGGTTGTAGAAGTTTCTATGCCAGTGGGCACAGGGTGAAAATGAATGAAAATAAAAATTTGGAAAAATACCAAGATCTTGCATGAGAGATGAGAAAAGTGGGGAGCATAAAAGTTTGGATGAAAAATGCAAAAATCAAAATGAGATAAAATTCATCAAATACTTGAATTTGTTCTGTTATCTGTGAGGTGAGTGAGAAAAGTGCTGAACATTTGAAGAGGCTCCAGTGGTACCTATCACATATCTATTTTGAATATACATATGAATAGGAAATAATGATAATAAAAATAAACATGAAAAGTTGGGGCTGTTGTTTTTATTTTAAGTTTAAAGGATGAGGCAGCCAAGGCGACTTGGGAGTCACATCTAGATAATTGAGAACACCCTCAATCTGAATGGACTAGGCTACTTGATCTGAGGTCATTTCTATGAGCTGTTTTTATCAAACCTTGTCACCATATTGCATACATTTGGCTGTGCTGCATGTGCTTGGTATACTCTTATTGGACTGAGTGTCTTGGTGGGTATACTGAACTTTGCATATTTGTAGCCCATCATCACTTTGCTGGCCTACTGCTCTCTCAGTCAATCATGTGTCATACATGATATAAACTTAGGTGATTATATCTGTTTCAATTCATGACTGACAAGGCTGAATATTTTCCAGAAGTAGGTTACTGTTTCTTTCTGTGGTATAATGGTTGCCAACCAAGGCTACAGGACCCAGTCTGTTCTGATATTTAATGCATATTTGGCAGGAGAAGAGATGGATTCATACCTTTCTCAAGGTTATTTGTGCATTACTGATTGTAACGAACCTGACTGGAATCTGAAACCCAGCTCTCTGATTTCTCATTCTGAGCTGCTATCCATTGCACCACCCGCACATCCTCTCACTCAATAATAATAATAATAGTCATAAACTATGAACCAAATGCAGAAACAATGACAAGATAAACCTCTTTGATGGTCAATACTCAAAGAAACTGTCAAAGAAACTGATCTAGACAAACCCCATACCCATCAGTGGTTGTATAGTGCAGGATTAAAAGCTCCTCAGTGTGGAATGAGTAGACATGGGCAAATGCAAAATAAGTAACAGAAATATCCAACAAACAGAATTGACAAAGTTCATAATAAGCAATAACAAGAAAAAGAACAGATCAAAAAATAATATAAAGCAAGCAAACAATATATGCAAAGCAAATTAACAGTAATAAGACCAAACAGCAGTAATATGGCAAAAAAGTTCACAAACTAAGAATTGAGGTTGACATACAAAATTAAGTTCAGACAAGCAAACATAGCATTCTGACTTCAAGATAAGACGGAGTGGGACTGAGTCAGATGAAACCGAGAACTGGCCTATTTTATTGGTTAGGAAGAAATCCCATCATGCATTCATGTGTTTCTACCTATAAAATGGTGAGAAGAAAGTATTTTGCAGTTTTTCCCAGTGGAGATTGGAATGAACACAGGTTTTATTCTTGCTGCATAGAATGAATGCTTGCTAACTAGAAATTACCATGCAAACCTACTGAAATATATTTTATTAACCCAAAATGCAGATTCTTTGATGAATATCCAGAAACAACTGCTCAACTTGTATCAGAATTTCTCATATATAAAACTCAGCATGACAGAGTGGGCCAATATCTGCACTGGAAAATCTGCAACTTTTAAGAGAAAGAAACTGAAAGAAATTGGTATGAACACCACCTAAACCTAGTTACAGACATAGGACCTTTAAGAATTTTATGGAACTCTAAAATATACACAGACAGAACAATCAAAGCTAATTGCCCAGACACCCTGATCAAATACCACAAAAACAGAATGTGCTTTCTTATTGACATGGCAGTTCCTATAAATTATCATGTACCTTTGGAGAACTTAAAAAACAACTAACAAAATAAAGTGATCCAATAACTTGTACTGATTTTAAATGTGAATTAAGTTTACAAGGATCTTGAAGTGGAAATCTCAAAAACGTGACACATGACAACATCAATAATTTCAGTTGTGGTTTGAAAAGGTTTTGATAGACTCATTGAAGGGATCGATTGTAGCCTATGGCTTAAATAAATACAAAAAAAATTGTTCTAACAATTACAGGTCACAACATAGAAAGGACTTTGTCAATGTAAAATGTGTACAATCTTAGGTTATTTTATTTTATTTTATTTATTTTTTTTTTTACACAAATGTTCAATAAAAATGTCACAATGCCATTTCTAATTCCTGATCTGGTTGGGACCCACAAGGAAATGAGTAGACAACAGAAATCAATGGAAATATGATAATAATAGATGATAAAACATTACATCCTTTCAATACCTGCTAAAGTTTAAATTGAATATTTAAATACAGTCCAGCAAGCTTATGTGAAAGTTGCATGTCAAAGTACGACTTCCACATCAAAGATTAACATAATAAAAATTGCAATTTTTCCTGTGGAGATTATAAGTTTCAAGTGGTAATTGATCAACAGGAGTTTATTTAATAAGAAAACCAATAAAAATATAACCAAAAAGAAACTAAATGAAATTGGTTAGACTATAGACACAAAACACATTAGAAATAAAAAAAAATAAATTTAAAAGTTTAAAATTTAGTGTCTCGAGTCAATAAGGAGTTTAGGAAGGAACTGTCAGTAGAGAATCCATGAAAAAAATGTCAGTAGCAAATCTATGAAAGAAATGCTGCTTACCAATCTAGTAGCATCCTTAAATTCACCAAGTGAAAAAAGCTCATCAGAAGAGTTGTTAAGAAAATATTTGTAGAAAAGGCAGAGGGAAGCCATGTCACAGTGGTGAGAAAGTGACTGCAGTTGAGATGCCAAGTCAAGATTGATTATATTACAGACCCTTCCTTAAATTTTGTCAAGAATCATGAGATATCTAGTAGTAGCATCAGACCAAATATGGCAGCCATATTCAATGTACAGATGAATGGTTGATAATAAAAATTTAGTCATATATAAAAATATTTAACTTTAATGTTAAAAATTAAATGTTACCATTAAAAATAGGTTGAATTATAGCTTTTTAAACTTATTTATGGCTAAAACTTGTTATATCTACCTTTACTTATTTTCTTTCACCTTTCAAGTTATTTTTTTAGTAATAAGATTTCCTTTTGAGATGTACATTTTTTTGTCTACTATTTCAGTCAATATATGGAAGCACCTTCTTAAGTATTGGACTTTTGCCATAAAGGCAGAGGCAGAAGAGGCTGAAAATTACAAATTCGAATCATGGCCCAGTTCTCTCCCCTTTTAATCTTCATGGCCAGTTTCTTTTCAAAGAAATAAACACTTTGATTTATAGAAAAAAAGCTTGAAGTACCTCTTTAATTCACAGGTTGCCACAATTTATTATTGTGAAAAAAAGAAATTTGCTTGAAATTGATTTCCATTAAGCAAAACGTTTAGCAAGATGTTGGTTAATACAAATAAGTGTATATATATATATATATATAAATATATATATATATATATATATATATATATATATATATATATATATATACACACACACACACACACACACACATATATATTCAAACATTGTTGTAAAATGTCAGATTAAAAATAAATCCATTATGTATAGTTTCAAATTTGCTATATTTATAGAAGAAGAGTGATTGATGAATATTAGAGGTAGTGCATTTTTACATATAGACAGTGTAACCATGGTAATATATATATATATATATATATATATATATATATATATATATATATTTGTGCTTTTAGGCAGCAATCCTTCTTTCATGTATATTTCGTTGAATATGACAGACAAGGTGCTTTTATTTAGGTTTTATACAATTTCTCATGTGATCTAATAATTTTTTTCTTTTGAGATGATAAATTATATAAAAACTGTCTGAATATTCTTTTTATCTGAGCACTTTCAGCTATATGTTTAGCCATTTTCAAGGATTATAATTTTAACTGTTAAATAAGAAATAGTTTGTTGCACATATTAGGTTGGTGCAAAAATAATGACGTAATAATGTTGTTTTTTGACATATTTTTTAAAGTCAAAAAACGACATTATTACATCATTATTTTTGCACCAACCTAACATTTATAATGTTTTCATTTTTCAAAATGTGGTCAAGATATTGTGTCCATGTTCATAGTTGATATTATTAAGTGTTGTTTTTTTGGTTTTATTAATAAGGCTTCCATTATTTTTAGCCTTTTTTTGCATGTAGATGATGCTATTATATTTATGTTGTCAACAAGTATGTTACAAATAGGGTCCGGTAGGTCTCCATGAGTATTTAAAATTAATTGAGACCTAATTGAGGTATGGTCAGAAAGGTGTAAAATGAGTCTGCATGTCAAATATGTTGTACAGTGGCCTATATAATTATTTATGAATTTTGATTGATCAGGAATACAATTCCTTAATGGGCATTTAAATTCGTAAATAATATTTGCCCTATTTAATTTTGTTCTCGGAGGTGAAATATTATTTTTAACTATAAGGTTAGAGGTTTTAAATTTTTTGTAATAAATAATTAATCTAATTTTTTTTCTATTGTGAGCTGATGTTGTACATTTTTTTTATAATGTTCTTAATTCTACTTTCATCCCGTTTATAATTTTCATTCATTTGATTTTTATAAAAAATATTAATATTATTATGTTTCTATTCTCGTCATTGCTATTAGCTACCTTAGGCAGAAAAAGCCTAATATGGAAATCCAACAATTGATTAGGAAATCTGTTATTACTAAGTGTTTTTTTTTATGTTATTTAATTCTTTAAAGAAAAGCATGCAAGAGGATGAATTCTCATGCGCTTTCATGTGGAAATTTTTAATAACACCTGTTTTATATCTAAGAGGGCATTCATTAGAGAAATTAAAATGGCAAGAGTCTTGAAACTAGTTTTTATAAACAGAAGTTTTAAAAGTATTATTGATGAGAACATTTAAGAAAGGAAGTTTATTTTTCCCTATATATATATATATATATATATATATATATATATATATAGACCAACTTAGAGATAAAAAGGAACATAATGTCAAACTCTAGCATATGTCTCAACATACAACAAAAACAATCCAGAATTATTCACAGAAATTACAAAAATCTAGACATACTTAGCAAACAAAAGCAACCAAAATAATTAAAAGCAAATGCCAATCTAAAAAAAAACAAACCTAAAACACATATTAACCTCATCCAAATTTAACCAACACACAATACAGGGAGTCACAAAATGCAACGAAAAAAGATATGGGGCTTGTAACATCATTATAGAAGGAAACTTCTACACTTTTGAAAAGCCCAAACTGACTTTTATAATAAATAAAAACTTAAACTGCAACTCCAAAAATGTGATTTAGGTACTCAAATGCACAAAATGCAAGTCATATAAAGGTATCAGTCAACAACTGAACAACAGGGTCTCCCTACACAAAAGCAACATAAAATTACCAGACAACAGAAAACTTTTTGTATCACAACACATCTATAAATGTAACCAGAGAAAATTTAAAATTATGCCAATATATCAAACAGACAATTATTCTTACCTACAAATACAAGAAAAAACTTCATAAAAAATTTTAAACCAGAACTATTAGGTTGGTGCAAAAATAATGACGTAATAATGTTGTTTTTTGACGTATTTTTTAACGTCAAAAAACGACATTATTACGTCATTATTTTTGCACCAACCTAATAAATAGATCATAACCCCACACACAACATGCATGCATAGTGACCAAATACAGTGATGAAACCACTCACATGCATGCACGCATGCTCACATGTGGGTCTTTGTGGGGCATGAATGTGTATATATATGTGAATGCATGAATTAAGTTTTGGGCTACATGCAATAACAGATAGAGGTACAGAGTTCAGGTGAGAGTTGTTTTCTTAAATGTTTTTTATTCTTAATCATTTCACCTCTAGCAAGACAATAAAAGCCACTAGAATGCATGGAGTTACTGATAGTGAAAGAAACAAAGAGGAAAATAAAAAAAAAACAGGATACAAGGAAACAGATGATGATTGACATTGCATTTAAATTTTTGAAAGGTATGAAATGATGAAAGAAGAAAGGTTTTATCTTTTTGTTATTTCTCCTAAACCTTGTACCAGCAAGCATTTACCTAAGTAGGTTATGCATTGTTTTCCTCTGCCCCTCTTGCCTTCAATCTGTCTTGTGAGTATCAAACTTTCCAAGCCCTCTTTCATCATTATATGACTTAAAAATTTCAACTGTTTCTTCCTAATGTCAAGTAGAAGTTGTGCAGAAATTAGTCACAGTTCAAGTATGTGTCCCACTATAGTCACATAGAGATTTGAATTCAGAGTTTGTCTTTCTCCTATACTGGTTGCCAACTACAGTTTGTGAGGGAGGCAATCTTGCAAGGTGGGGGGAGAAGGGGTATTTGTATAAAAGTGAATATCATGGTGTCAACTGGAATTCAAACTTCGCTTGCAGATTTATCATTCTGAGCCTCTAACCCAGTGGTTCCAAAATATTTACTATCTGGGCCACATATTCGGAATTAAAATTTGCTCACATCTCACCAAATGGAAGACATAGTGAAAAGACACAAGCAGCCCTATGACAAAGAAGGTCAAGGGAGAGGGTTAAAGATGGAATAACCATATATTCGAAGTTACTGATAACTCTCTCCTCCAATTTGTGGACACTAGTTACTATATTCTTAATATTTGATATAAAACAAAAATATCACAATGATAAAATTGATCAATAATTATTTATAACTATTTATACTGGGACTCATGCATTCAATTGCAATTGCAATTAATCCATGATAATATTTTAAAATTTTGAAGTCATATTTATTTTTAGCATATGAATTTTTTGAAATTGTTTCTAAATATTTAATTGTCCTCCTTCAATCATACAGCCTCAACTGTTATCATACTTATGAGTTTCATCGCACTGTTTGGGAACCATTGCATCAGCTGCACACACTGAATTTTCATTTGCAAAAAAAAGACAGAGTAAAAAATACAAACACATTAAAAAAAGAATTGATAATGAAGCTTTTATGTAAAATGTTAAGATTATCAATCCAGTGTCGTCTACATAAACTAGAATCAACAACATTTAAGGCTTGATATTTATATATGTGGCCTACAATATAAAAGAAAAAAGAATTGATATGGACAATGCAGGTTACAGTCTAAAAGAACAAGGGTTGATGTGGACAGATCAAGTTGCAGCATATAAGACAAAGATTTGATGTTGACAGTGTAAGTTGCAGCATAAAAGAAAAAGTTGTTTTATGCTGAGAGAGCAAGTTACATTATAAAAGACAAAGGGATGATGCTAAAAAGGCAAGTTTCAGTATAAAAGAAAAAGGGTTGATGTTGACAGAGCAAGTTATGTTTTCCTTTACAATATTTTCACTGATCTATCATCATTAATACAGATGCTAGAATGATAAATTGCATTGCATCAGTCATGAAATCTGAAAGTTAAGCATTATGTTTCTGTCTAATTCTGGTCTGAAAAGATTTGTTTGTGTCATTCATATCAAATGCAAGGTTTGAAATGTGTAATTGCTAAAAGAAAATAGATTGGTCTCAATCTGAGTTGCTTCTGATCGAATACGTGGAGCCATTTATTTCAGCTTTCTAACACTGACCTATCAAAAAGATGTGACTAGAATCTAGGAAGGTCAAAAAGAGGAAACCTCAAAATAGTCTTCACGTGCAATTAAGACTGAATTGATGTGAGCTGACAAGGATGATGGATGTTACATAAAGAACCAATTAGAATGTGTGCTGTATCAAGTTAAGGAGACATATACATTCGATTCATGAAGCCAGTGACAAGACGAATTAAAGAAGAAAAACTCATTGACCACAAATCAAAATCAGGATTTCGTTTTTTGTCTTTTTCACACAGAATGCAATTTTTAGGGAAACTATCATTCAGATCATATGATATTGGCATTATTGCATTGTCAATTCTTATTAATTTTTTCACTAGTATTTCTTTCATCTTCATTTCAATTGCTTTATTTCCACTAGTAGTATTAGTAGTAATATTATCTTGAATTTTATTATTATTATTATTAGATGAAGCCTTGTCAATTCTTATTCATTTTTCACTAGTATTTCTTTCATCTTCATTTCAATTGCTTTATTTCCACTTGTAGTATTAGTAGTAATATTATCTTGAATTTTTTTATTATTATTATTAGATGAAGCCTTGTCAATTCTTATTCATTTTTCACTAGTATTTCTTTCATCTTTATTTCAATTGCTTTATTTCCACTTGTAGTATTAGTAGTAATATTATCTTGAATTTTTTTATTATTATTATTAGATGAAGCCTTGTCAATTCTTATTCATTTTTCACTAGTATTTCTTTCATCTTCATTTCAATTGCTTTATTTCCACTAGTAGTATTAGTAGTAATATTAACTTGAATTTTATTATTATTATTATTAGATGAAGCCTTGTCAATTCTTATTCATTTTTCACTAGTATTTCTTTCATCTTTATTTCAATTGCTTTATTTCCACTTGTAGTATTAGTAGTAATATTATCTTGAATTTTTTTATTATTATTATTAGATGAAGCCTTGTCAATTCTTATTCATTTTTCACTAGTATTTCTTTCATCTTCATTTCAATTGCTTTATTTCCACTTGTAGTATTAGTAGTAATATTATCTTGAATTTTATTATTATTATTATTAGATGAAGCCTTGTCAATTCTTATTCATTTTTCACTAGTATTTCTTTCATCTTCATTTCAATTGCTTTATTTCCACTAGTAGTATTAGTAGTAATATTATCTTGAATTTTATTATTATTATTATTAGATGAAGCCTTGTCAATTCTTATTCATTTTTCACTAGTATTTCTTTCATCTTTATTTCAATTGCTTTATTTCCACTTGTAGTATTAGTAGTAATATTATCTTGAATTTTTTTATTATTATTATTAGATGAAGCCTTGTCAATTCTTATTCATTTTTCACTAGTATTTCTTTCATCTTTATTTCAATTGCTTTATTTCCACTTGTAGTATTAGTAGTAATATTATCTTGAATTTTTTTATTATTATTATTAGATGAAGCCTTGTCAATTCTTATTCATTTTTCACTAGTATTTCTTTCATCTTTATTTCAATTGCTTTATTTCCACTAGTAGTATTAGTAGTATTATTATCTTGAATTTTATTATTATTATTATTATTATTAGATGAAGCCTTGTCAATTCTTATTCATTTTTCACTAGTATTTCTTTCATCTTTATTTCAATTGCTTTATTTCCACTTGTAGTATTAGTAGTAATATTATCTTGAATTTTTTTATTATTATTATTAGATGAAGCCTTGTCAATTCTTATTCATTTTTCACTAGTATTTCTTTCATCTTTATTTCAATTGCTTTATTTCCACTAGTAGTATTAGTAGTATTATTATCTTGAATTTTATTATTATTATTATTATTATTAGATGAAGCCTTGTCAATTCTTATTCATTTTTCACTAGTATTTCTTTCATCTTTATTTCAATTGCTTTATTTCCACTAGTAGTATTAGTAGTATTATTATCTTGAATTTTATTATTATTATTATTATTAGATGAAGCCTTGTCAATTCTTATTCATTTTTCACTAGTATTTCTTTCATCTTTATTTCAATTGCTTTATTTCCACTTGTAGTATTAGTAGTAATATTATCTTGAATTTTTTTATTATTATTATTAGATGAAGCCTTGTCAATTCTTATTCATTTTTCACTAGTATTTCTTTCATCTTTATTTCAATTGCTTTATTTCCACTAGTAGTATTAGTAGTATTATTATCTTGAATTTTATTATTATTATTATTATTAGATGAAGCCTTGTCAATTCTTATTCATTTTTCACTAGTATTTCTTTCATCTTTATTTCAATTGCTTTATTTCCACTTGTAGTATTAGTAGTAATATTATTTTCATTATTATTATTATTATTATTAGATGAAGCCTTGCCAATTCCTATTAATCTTTGACTTATATTTCTTTTATTCCCCCTAAATCACTTGACCCCTGTTTAGAATTGGATTTCCAGTTCCTTCCAAAATCTTCTCATTCTTTTTCACTCCCCATAGCCTTTTAAATCTGACAACATTATCAACTTGCTTGAGGTAAATTGATTAAAAGAAATGATGCCTGCAGTCATTACTTGCAATATTATTCAATGTGTTTGATGATCCAATTTTATTCATTTCAACTAATAATTCTTTCATCTTAATTTCACTTGCTTTTTCTTACATCCTTGTAGATTGTCATTCTGAAATCATTAGTAAGCAGAACAATTTGGAAATAAAAATTAAACTTGCAGTAAGACATGAATTCTTTTTCTTTGGTAACCCTGTCTTCGAATGACAACTGATTTACTGTTGAGTTCTAAAAAGCCCATCGGCTGTAGAATCTCAAATCTAATAATATTAGCTTTTATTCTCCCTTTATTTTGACTGAATGCCTGCCTCACCATCTTTCTTTAATGTTTGTTTACATGTCAGAAAACAGTAAAAAAGAAATCAATAAGTTTTTGAACTCACAAGAAAATGACAAATTTCAGAACAAGTCATAAGAAATTATCATAGAGACCAAAATGCAAAAGTAGGAAAAGTACAAAATAGGGAAATATTTGGTAAATGAGGAATTGGGTTATAAAATGAATGTGGAGAAAAAAAAGAGTTTCATTGGTGTATAATGAATGGCCAAGTTATAACCAACTTCCTTTGGAAAATACCAAAAAACACTTTTGAAGTTCTAGCAGAAAACATTAAAAACCAGATAGACTAACCATGAACAAAAGTTTTATAAATGCATGTTTGCACTCTAAGACATGCCAGAGTATGGATTGTGTGAGTGTTGAAACCCAGATAAAAAAAAAAATCCTATCAGAAGTTTTTATTTTGATGTCTTGTAAAACACTGAAAATTAAAACCAAACTAAGACTCGTCAGAGAAATCATTTCCAGCTCAAAACAATATTTAAAATCAGCTCAACATTTAACCATACATATATAAATAAATTTGTTCTTCAGTAAATGAGGCACTTTAAAAAGAAATTAAATAAATGCATCTATCAAATCCACTCAAAATTAAAACCTAAGACTCATCAGAGAAATCATTCCGGCTCAAAAAATGACATTTAAAATCATCTAGACATTAAACCATAAATATTAGGTTGGTGCAAAAATAATTTCGTTTTCTCACATAGTAACATATGTTAGAAAACGAAATTATTTTTGCACCAGCCTAATATATAAATAAAATTGTTTCTCAGCAGTTGAAACACTTTAAAAAGAAATTAAATAAACACATCTATCAAAGCCACATTTATGGAGTCCATCCTTACAAAAAGAGCAGCATAGCTAATCACAAAGTCAAATTGTCCAAATCATACAACATTTTATCTAAGCTTAAACATCCCCTTACAACTATGACAATGAGAAACATGAAAACAAAGAAAACTGTTTTAAATCATAACTGATAACAGAAGAAAGGACTTTTTCAATTAAACTTTTATTTAACTCTTTTTCTTATTATTACTTTCAATTCAACTTAATTTACTTTGAAATGAATCTGATTTCAGGGACTTTTGGCATATAAGTTAAATTAGTACAAAAATTTTCTTTATACACAAAAGAAAGGATCATTGACAAACAAACTTTAATACATTTCCCTTTATTCCAATTTTAATAATCTAAATAATGTAATGTATTTTTTCAATCACTTCACCCCAAGCAAGGCAATAAAGCCACTGGGACACAAGGGGTTACTGAGTATTAGAGAGTATGAGGAAAACTACTATTAAGGAAGAACTGGAATTAAGAAGACAGAAGAAAATGATTGACATTGATCTTCAAGAATTTAAATGCAAAGTAGACTGGGAAGCAATAAGCCAGAAGAAAGTTCCACAAGTGAGAAGTGCGATAGAAGAAACTGTTAGCATTGTGACTTATGCTTATATCTAACCATTTCAACTGTAAAATAATGAGACCTAAACTAAAGATAAAACTGCAAAAATTAAAGAATCCCAAAACAATGCTGAGAGAGTTTGACACTTTGTGAATTAGAGTATGACAAATTCAGACAGTGACTATTTGCAAACAAATATAAACATTTGCAGATGAGAAAAAAATCTAAAACATTGGAGTAGGTGAGAAACTCAGTGTGAAATACTTTAAGTGAAGTATGAGAGAAAACAGCAAATGAAATTATTTGAAGAGAAAAAAAATAAGGAAAAAATGGCTGGTAACATTCTTGACCTCATGAAAGAAAGACAGCAATAAAGTAAAAAAATGGTACAGAATCTAAAATTCTAAAGAAAAAAATATCAGAAATAAATGCAAGCAAGCAAAAGAGAAGTTGATGAAAGAGAAATGTAAAGAAATTGAAAAAAATACAGAACACAAAATGTATTAGATATACATAATAAAAAAAATAAAAGAAATAGCAAAAGAGAAGAAATACTCTTTGACAAGATACATAAAATCTAAAGTGGGGGGGAACAATTTCTCCCATGGAATAAATGCATGAGAGTGTTTCATCTGGGGTGCCAAGAAGAAGAAAAGGCTCTAGGTTCACTGACTACTATACAGGAAGTGGTATTTAAGGGGTAAGAAGAGTCCCCAAACAAGTGACATAACTAGCTCGTTTTTTGGGGTTTTTTTTAACTGATTTCATGCTAAACAAGGCAGTAAAGTCACTAAGATACAAGGAGTTACTGGGTGTGGAAGAATTAGGAACAGAAGCATTGCTAATAAGTAGGAAGAGAAAAGAGTAATCAGGTAGTGATAGTTATATATAACATCTCGCCCACTCTTGGAACTTCTATTTTATTAGAATTTTTATTTGTTTGTTGTGTGTGTGTATGTGTGTGTGTAGAAAATGGCAGGGATACAGAAGTGAAAGAGATAGAAAGAGTTATGAGGTAGAGTCAGTAGGGCATCCATTGATAGATCTTCTGCACTTGTATACACAAAAATAGAGAGAGGAATATGACAAAAATGTGTTTTGTTGCCAGATTTATTTAACCTATACAGGGAGATGATTTTAAGAAGACTAGAATTATAATTGGCAGATGTAACCTTTACAATATAAGATGATGCAGATGACACTGGGTTGATGTCAGGTTCAGAAAGAAGACTGAAAGGTTGACAAGATAGAAGCAAGAAGAAAGGACTGAGCATTAAAGGTAAAAAGAAAGAATATCAAGTTGTCAACAAAGTAACAAACCAAGGCAGGAATATCAAGAAAGTGTGGGAAGTAATATCAACAGAGGACAGAGATTCAAAGACACATTGTGTTTAACAAAAGCTATTAAGAAAGTATTAAGAAAAATTTTGTTAGAAACAAAGAAAAGAAGACTGAACTGTTATGTAGTATCAGTCCTCCTCTATGGCAATGAATGTTGGACAATCTCCTCACAGATGAAGAAAAAAAAGAAATGTGGTCCCACAGAAGGATGCTGAAAATACTTATGAGGAAAGACGGCTTGGAAAATTTGATACACATAGAACAGATTAAAGATAAGAGGGCCAGAGGAAAGCAACCTTAGTAGAGATGACAAAAGTTATTAACAGCTACAAAGGACAAGAAATTGTGGAGTGCTGCGATTGCCAAACATGCTGAAGGGACACAGTACATAGAAGAAGAAGAGGAAATTTAACCATCTAGGTGATGCAGTAACAAATGACAGACTATGTAATACAGAAATCTGAAGGCAAACAGGAATAGTGAAAGATACCTTTCAGAAACTAAGTAAGGTATTAAATGAAATAAAAATTTTTCTTAAAAATAAAGAAAAGACTGCTGGATTGATACAGAATGTCTAATATTTTATATGGCAGTAAATATCAGATATTCTCTTCATTGGAGAGACTTGATGCAATAGGGATATATATTTTTATTGAAGAATTATAAGAATACCATGGATAGAGCTGAAGTTTTGGAGAACATAACAAGAAGAGGCTTGGAAAATTTAACACTCACAGGTCATATCATACATGCAAGAGAAGCAGGGAAACATAAATTAACTTCAATTTAAACAAGTGAATGGACGAACAAGTACTACAAGAAAGAAAGGCTGAAAAAGAACTACAATTACTTAGCAACAAAATGCAGGAAGTTGTGGAGATCTCTAATTGCGCACATCTTGAAAGAACATGGCATAAAGAAAGAAAGAGAGAGAGAGAGCATAGTACTGAGGGATGGGAAAAAAATCCAGTGAGCCTGTGGGCCATTGCTTCCTCACTGGCCTTTCAAACTCCATCACAACATACATTATTTGTTGGTTTCTCTCAGTGTAATAATTTGATGGTTTGGAACTTATCATTTGTATGAACAAATTAATAATTTCTTTCAGCCCTGCAGGTGAGAGCCAAAATATATTTCAGTGTATGTATTTGAAATTTGTACACTAATAGTATACCAAGATTTTTCTTCTGCTGCTTACATCTAAGCCATATATCTATATTTACATATTGTAAAAATGTGCTATATTTATAGATAAAGGGTGCTCACTATCAGAGATAGAGCATTTATAAATATAGACTGTTTGGATATAGGAATCAATACTGGTGACTGGAAATATTCTGTGTAACATATTTTGTCCATTAGAAGAACTTTATCAGACTAATGTTTCTTAATGATAGAGTTATAGGGAATATTTATACAAATATCAGAAGGTATTAAGGACTAGCAAAATATACCTTTCAGAAACTAAGTTATTAAATGAAAGGAAAATGTTCCTTAGAAAAAGTAAAAGACTGCTGGACTGGTATATAATGTCTAATATTTTTATGGTGCAGTAGATAAAAGCATTGGTTGAAGTAATCTAATGACTTGAACCAAAGAGTTGTGAGTTCAATACTTGGTCACAGCAGAGGTGAGCAAAAGCTTGGTGAGTCGAGTTACTAAAGGGAAATAACTGAAACTGAGATATTTGGAAGAGGTATGGCATGTGAAGCTATAACAATCTACCCTGATGGACAAAATAAAAGGTTCAGTTCAAAATTCCAATCACCTGAAGAAGGCTGGAGTGTATAAAACCTGAAACGATTTGAATTTAACAATAAAGATGAGGACAAAAGTTCAAAGAATGTAAATAGTGAAAATAGTTACAATACCTCATCTCAGAAATAGAGACAGGCAATGTTTACTTTTCGTGTCCACAAAAAAAATGTATTAAAAGGACAATTATTCCTTTGACACTGCTGTTACTATATATACTATTGCCTCCCTTGGCAATGTTTATTGTTTTAAAAAGTGATGACTAAAATTTTAATAAAACCCAAATGTATGAAAGTTCATTTATACATTTTCTTTATTGTTGGGAACTGACAACAAAGATGTTAAACACTATTTATTTATTTATTAGATTGCTTATTTCCAAGAATAATTTATATATATACAATTATAATAATATGTGAACCAACTACAATGCAATATTTATTATTTAGCATTTTACAAAGAAATAAATATGAAAGGAAATTTTTTTATTCATAAATTTATAAAAATGTCTGTGAAAAGAAAATTTCAACAAACGCATAACAAGTAATTGTAATAATAAATTTTGAAAAAAATGCATTTTCTGGGGATTTCTTTTGCCACATAAATTTAATAGATTGAGAATAACTCTTTATCTGAACCAAACATTCTTTTAATTTTAGATTTTAGGCAATCACTCAATAATTTGAGGGTGTATCTCCCTATTCAATGATTACAGAATGCAATTTTTACCACAAATATTGCATTATAGTTGGTTTACATATTTTGATAATTTTGTAAATTTTTATAAATTTTTAGAAAAAATGATTTCTTTCAAAATTTATTTCTTTATTAAATGATAAATAATAAATATTTATAAAAGGTAAATAAATATCACACTGTATTTGATTCACATATTTTTATAATCTTCTAAATAAACATTGCCAAGGGAGTCAAAAGTGTATGCAGTAATAACGTTGTCAAAGGAATAACTGTCCTTTTGATACACTGTTCTTTTTGTGGGCACAATGGTTAAACATTGCCAGGTTATAGATGTGTAGGGTGTTGGTGGTGTAAAATCATGAGAGCTGTTTCTAATTATATACCAATGAGAAATGCTAAGTCTATAGTATAGACAATTTCATTCAGTTTTCCTGTGCTTTTTTTTAAGTACCAAACATTTTCCACTTTGTCATTCATTTCCCTAATTTTTTCTTTTTTTTTTAATCGGTTTCACCCCAAGCAAGGCAGTAAAGTCACTAAGATACAAGGGGTTATTGGGTGTGGAAGATTTAGAAACAGAAACGTTAATAATGAGTGGGAAGAGAAAAGAGTAATCAGGAAGAAAGTTGATAGCAATTGACATTGCATTTAAATTTTTGCAGATTAAAGTTAGCTGAAAAACATGGAGTCAGAAGGGAGTTCTACATGTGAGATGTACAAGAAAAGAAACTGTTAGCATAGAACTTATGGCTACATCTATCCAGCTCAACTGTAAATTGATGGGAGCTCAACGCCAGTCTATTACTGCGCTTAAATTCATGAGGTACAATAGAGAAGAGCTCATCTAAACAATTACCATGAAAGTATTTATAGAAAAGGTACAAAGAAGCAACCTTACAATGGTGGGAATGTTACTGAAGCTGAGTTACAAGATCAGGACCAATACTATTGCAGATTCTTCTTTGGATTTTATCAAGGAGATCCAGGTAAATAGTAGGGGCACTGAACCATATTCTAAGCATGGATGAATGGTAAACTTATAGATATATATGATAGATTCTGGGGAGAAAAATTATCTCACATGATACTGTGAACCGATTTTCTTAGGAGCTGACCTAGCAATAGATTCAATACAGTCTTTCTATTTCATGTCAGATGAGAACAAGAAGGCATAACGAGATCTCAGTTTGTTCTCATATATAGAAATTGATATATATTCTCAAATTTATTCATAACAAAAAAGAGAGGTAACAAAAATATATATTACCGTAAAATGGCAATATTTAATTATAATAACAATTAAAAACAATTAAATCATGTTATTGGTCCTCACTCATCAGAGAAAAAAATGAGGACAAAAAAATGTGCACACCAAATAAAAAGTTATACAGCTCCAGAGTAATGTTATATGAAAAAAGAATAATATTAAAGGAAAATCACATTTAAGTCTGCCAATGACTCCTCCTGCTTACAGAGAGATGGCTGGTAGGACTTAATATATACTGATTCCAAAACTTTCAAGTGATAATTGATATTAACACTGCTGGTTTTTAATCAGATGCACTGTTGAAGCTGATATATTAATGCATCTATATAAATTATCCACTTTTCCTTTGTACTAGTGACTAGTACATGTTGGTTGATCTGAGCTTCAAACCTATAATTTGTTCTGTCTACATAGTCAGTATTTTACTGATATCTAAATTTATAAATTACATAACTAATATGAACATCCTTCATATTTTCCTGTCTATCAACATTGTTGGCCTTTTAAGAAAAATAGATAACTTGAATTTAGTATATTGGAATTTGTGTAGACTTAATTCACTCAAAAAATGTTTTTTTTATGGTCAGTCAATGATGTTGTTGTAAAATGGTGCTTTTTTCCTACTTGTCTCACAAAGTCTTGGAGATTCTTTTTCAAATGTTTTTGTGTTTTTGAAAGATTAGACTGTCAAAGGTAGTATAGTAGCATAAAGAAAAACAATTGCACATACTTCAAAGTTAAGAGGGCAGCAGTTTGATTTAATTAGATTTTAAAATAACACAGATATTAATTAAATGAAAATGAAATAAGAAATGTCCAATATGTCTGATCACAGGTTTTTCATGTTAAGTACAACCAACAAAATTTATTGAAGAGATTTGGAAATTTTCTGATGTTGAAAAAATTCATCACCTATAAAAAGAAAAGAATCTGAACTAGTAAAATGCAATGTAATTTTTATTCATTCTTTCTTGGCATTTTCATGGGTTTTATTTAAAATTTTATTAATTCAGCAATAAAGGATCATTTCAGGTCAGTGAACAGCAAATTAAAAAAAAACAGTATTACGAGGCAATTATTTGAGAAATTATTGGAATTATTATGAAAAAAGACATAAATGAGATATAAGAGAGGCCAGATAGGTAGACATAAAAAATATGGAACAGAACAAATCTTAGATTCAAATGTTATATATATATATATATATATATATATATATATATATATATATATATATATATTTGAAGAAAAATTTTATACCACAAAATTTATATATCTATTTAAAAATGACAGAGTGCTTTCTTTCTTTTTCTTTCAAAAGGAACCTTTTTTGTTCAACACTGCTTCAAAAAAATTCATTCAAAAAAAAACAAACATACAAAAAAATTAATCATAAATAGCAAAACTGAAAAAGTGCATGGGGGTAAATTGTTTTAATCGTGGCTTTTTATATATCATATATATATATATATATATATATATATATATATATATATATCATATAGGCTTTTTATATACCCTCCCATGCACTTTTTCAGTTTTGTCATTTATGATTAAATGTGTCCCCTCCTTCTTTCTTTTCCTTATTCATCCTTTTTTCCCTTTTTTCATTGTCTGTCTATCAAACATGGTTCATTTACTGGTTTTTACTTTTTTTTCTCATTACTTCCTATTTTGGTTTATTGCTTAAATGTGTGTGTGTGTGTGACCAGTAGAACATAGTAATATCATCGTACTTACAGTTAATTTACTTTTTCTTTTTTTTCATATTCCCTTTTTTGAGTCCTCAGTCTGAAAACCCTCTCCGAACTTTTCCACGTTGTGTTGTAACCCTTATTCTGTCCCACCCACCAAGCTGTAGGGTCCTGGTCATTGCCCCAAATTAAACCTATGTTGTATTCTTTCTCTCTCTATCTGGAAGTATCACTTGATACTGAATCAAAACCCATTCACTACATTGACTCATAACATGGATTATTTGCTATAATTGATTACTGTTCAAGATTTCAAGTGTGCAAGCAATATTCCAGCAAATAATGCAGCATGTTGTCCAAGGTATTCCACATGTGCATGTAGCTGTGTACCCAGAGGACGTCATTTTGGTTAGTTGGAATAATGCAAAGCTGAATACAAAAAGCTGGATTACGCAGCCAGAGGCGATTTATCTTGGATGCAGAGTGGCTGTAAAAGGGTTAAAACTCATACCTAAAAATGTTAAAGTTATGAAACAAGCTCCACCTCCTCAAAAAAAAGGTTACGGAATTTCTAAGAATTATTTTGGCAAGTTCAGAGTAAATCTGGCCGATGTATTGCAATCAGTGAACCACTTACCACACAAACAAAAAGAAACAATTTGGGAATGGAGTTTTCAAGAGTTTTCAAGAGTTTTCTTTGCTGTTCCATGTCCCTTCAGGACATAGGCAATCATGGCTTACCACAATCTCCTGTCCTTTGTAGCTCTTGATTAATTTTGTGTTTTTGTTATCTCTCCTAAACCTTGTTCGGTCATCCATTTACTCAAGCCCACTTAGGTTATATGTTGCTTTCATGTCCCACACCTTGCCATCAGTCTGTCCCAAGAGTATCAGATTCTCCAATCCCTCTTTCCTTATAATGTGCCTAGAAATTTCAACTCTTCCTGATATTAAGTATAAGTGTCCTTTGTGTTTCCATTTTCTCTAAAATTTTGTCATTGCTGACAATATGGTCCATGGAATTCTCAGCATCTTTCTATAGAACCACATTTCAGTTGTCTCAAATTTCTTCTTCATCTTTGAGGAGATTGTCCAATATTCACTGCTATATAGGATGACTGATATCATATAACAGTTCAGTATTTCTCTTTCTTAATACTTTGCTTAGCTTTTGGAAGGCATCTATGGCTATCTCACTACACCTTCAGATTTCAGTGTTGCACATTCTGTCCTCTGTTAAAACACTTCCAAGATATTTAAAATTGTTGTACTTGTTTGATTTTGGTATCTTCAATTCGTGATTTGCATGTTGGATTGTTCCTTTTGCTGACATCCATGCATTCTATCTTCTTGCAATTGATGTTTAGTCATTCTCACTTTCTTTCACTACCTTCTGTAGGTGTTCTTGTAGTTTCATTTCTATGTCTGCTATGTCTGCTATGTCATCTGCATATCTTGTGTTGTTAAGATTATGGCCACCAATAACAATTCCTGTTTGGAATGCTAAATCTCTCAGAATCACCTCACTGTATAGATAGAATAAGTCTTAATGGAAAGAAACATCCTTGTCTTACACCCATTTATATTGTTTGCTGCCAGGATAGGTTCTGCATTTTTATAATATCCTTCCCAAATATATCAAGGTTGCTAGCAGTTCAAACAGTTCTTTCTGGTGTACCTTATTTAATGCTTTTGCATAATCTATAAAACACAGAATGATAAGTTTTGTTATATGTCTCATTAAACTGATTGTCCAATGGGTCTTACATTTGTTTACACCTGGCTTCTTAGATAGTGCTATGAAAATAGATCAACTTAGGTTTTCCTGTATATCACCACTGTTGCAGATTTCATTTATTATGTTTATTAATTTTGTCTATACTGAAATCATTGAAGGATTCCAACATCTCTATTACAATTCCGTCTGGCCCTACCACTTTGTCTCTGTTTAATTTGGCCATCGCTGATTTCACTTTACATTTTAATATTTCTGGTCCTTCAGTATTCCTTCATATTGCCAGTTCTTTCTCTTTTGTTATGAAATACTACTTTGATATATACATTCCATCTCTGAAGTATTTTTTCTTTATCTAATATCAACATTACTTCTCTGGATTTTATGCATCCTGTTGATGAGCAATGTCTTTTGTCCTGTTAGTTCTCTTATTTTTTTTATACATATCTGCTTCATCTGTGATACTCATTCTTTCTATTTCTGCACATTTTTTGTGGAGCCATTCCTCTTTTGTCTGCTTGCATTTGTTCCTAATTTCTTTGTGCATAGTCGTATATTCTGTGCATTATCAGACATTATCTAAGATTTGTGACAACATAAACTGCAATCCTTCTGACCCACGGAATATTCTGGCACTGTTTTTTGTCTCCTTTTCATCATGTCAAATATTTCATGTCATCTATTCTTTTTTCCCTTTTCTATTTTCCTTTGAGATGATCTCAAAGGCTGATGTTACTAAAGCTTCTCTTAATGTGTCTCTCTTCGAGTTTCCATTTTGCCCTTTCCATTTGCTTTTTACACTGTCCATATCTTTCTCCTTCTGATTCAGGTTATTCAAGAATAAATAAAAATAACAACGATCATTTGCAACTAGCAAAACACATAAATTCCTGGAGTTCAAGGCAATCATAATTTTTCAAATAAAGTGCTCAATATTGTAAACAGAGCAACAATAGTGAATAGATAAGTAAAAGTCCATTGAGTACAATGAATCTGTGTCTCTGCAAAACTTCAAGTTGAAAAGCAAGTCATTTGAACTTTTATTTATTCACTAAGAATATATTTGTAGAGGAATATATGTCTACAATATATATTATGTTAGAAAAATATTTAAATTTTTGTGATTGGTGATTGAACAATTTCAGTAAAAACTAAACTATTTGGCTGCCATTTGACATTGTATGCATGTAGAATTTTTGTAAAGCAATTCATCCAAGAAAAAAAAATAGCAAATATTATGAATTACACAGACAAATACAAAAAAAAAGTTTGTTCACTCTTTATCAAAAATTCAACTGTTTCTCTTTTGATCTGAGAATGTTTGGATTCATCAATCATCCTACAAAGGGTGTTATTTGTCCTCTGATTGGTTGCATAAATAATTCTCTCTGAACAGAATTGTTCATACGATTGCCTCTTGCATCATTCAATAAACCGTCTATGTGAGAAATCAGCATCAATTAGAGGAACTAACAAAAACACCAGGAAAGACAATCTTTTGTATAAAGGCTACAAAAATGAATTACTAGTTTGGCTAAAAAGCTTATTTAATGGTTATCATTAGATAATACAAGGAGTGTTTAGTTTTCATCATCATCATAATCTGATTGCATAGATTCTCATGACTCTCTGTGGCAATTCAATTCTATTGTTCATCACATTCTGTGGGTCAGAAGGATTGCAGTTTATGTTGTCACAAATCTTAGATAATGTCTGATACTGGACAAAGGTTCCCCATACAATCGATCAGTGGTCAGACAATCTCTCCAAGTGGCATTCAAAGACACTCTTATGCTTGATATAGATCTTATCATTCTCTGGTAGCTTTTCCTTGTGAAGGCTACTACAAAAGAACTTAACTAAAAATTTTATCTTTAGCTATTCAGTAATGTCCTGCAAATTTGACTCTATGTTCTTTGATGATGTCTGATAATGGACAAACGTTGCCATACAATTGCTCATTGGTCAGATGTCCACTCAAAGTGACCCTTAGTATGTGAGTGTAGGCTTCATCTAATTTTCTTTCCAGTTTTTAGCTGCAGTGGACAAATTGTAAGAACACAAGAGATTGAGAAGAGAAAAAGAAGAGGAAAAAAGAAGAGATTTATTGTTGCAAAATAAAACATCAAAGAACCAACAAGAAAGACAGTGAAATTGAACTTGTTATGGGACCTTACCCATAATAACATAATGGACTATTCCATACATAATAAATAGTGCACCTCAAGAGGAAGCAGGGAGTTCAGTCAGAAGTCTGGTATGAGGTCCGTCAGGAGTCTGTCAGTCAGTCAGTGTGAGCGAGTCAGTCAGTCGAGTCAGAGGCAGTCTGAAACAGAGTCGCGTTCAGACAATTACTACTAAACCTGATTGTTCGTACTAACCCTTTCTACTTCTCTGTATATATTCCTGTTTGTAATATATCTGTGTTGTTCCATATATGTGTTCGAGTTCTTCTTTATTGGTTCTACCTTGGACTATCACCATGGTACCATAACAGAACTCAACTACAGTTTTAATTAACCTTATCTGCCAATTCCAATTGCTTTTGATTGTATTTTGACTGAGGCTTATTATGATGAACATACAAATAAGAAAGCAATTTCACTCAGTTCAGAATAATTTCATATTTTATGGTGGGGGTGGGGGTTGTAAAATTAAATAGAATCAAGATATCCTTTTGCTATGTTTTTACAATTCCAGTCTTTTTTAAATGCTGGAAAACAAATAATTTGAATTTATATTTCTTTTATCTTGCAATGTCCACTTGAGTTAAATTGGCAGTCATCATTCTCTATAAGGTCATTTCATCACAGATCCCCTTTGACTCTTGACACAGAAAAAGTCATCATAAATGTTTTAGGACTGTAAACAACTTATGGAAGTTCTGATGATATCAAATAATTGATTAAAGGCGAGAACAAGAATAAAACTCAAAAGAAAAACTTTTAAGTTTTAAATGTGGATAAGAATGTATTTTTAAACCAAAAATAAAAAATTAAAGTATTTTTGAATAAAACATTAAAAGCTCTCCTGGTTCTATATTCTGATAAAATATCTATCTATCTATCTATCTGCCTTTTTATACCTATCTATCTAGTTTCTTCATCTATCTATCTATCTATCTCAGTCTCTTCATATCTATCTATATTCTGATAAAATTGGATTACAAACAATTTTCAAGGAAATAGGTGCAAAATAATAAAAATATGATATATGTTATTCTGCTTTCACAGTTGAATACATGGTAGATGATACTCAGCTTTTGTGCATATACATCTTTGTGTGGACATAATTACTGAGGCGGTGATATGTGTGTTTTATTTTTTGTTATATTTTGGAATACAGTTTGATTTAAGAAATTCTAGGATATTATATAGATTAATATCATGAAAGTTTATGTTGGTTGTTTGAATGGTTGGTTTTATTTAGTGGCATATCAACACCTCTATGGGTTATTTAATGCTGAAATCTAAATATTTTGAATACAATTTTATGGCATCAACTAAATATTTTGAATGCAATTCAACTACAGATAAAATGTATTGCTGATTATGTATTGTCAGTTTTTTTTATATAAAGATGTATTGCTGGTATTTTTACTATTAAAAAGTATTTTTATAATTTCATAGTGTTTCTGTTGGGGAGCTCACTATTTTCCCGTATCTGGGAACCTAACAGATGCTACCACCATGGGGGGTGATGGGGGTAGCATCTGAGAACAAAAACAATTAAGAGATGGTTCCACACTCCTCAAAACTTCTAGCCACCCAATCAGAAGCTTTGCTGTCAGATGTAGGGTGATATCTATAACAATCCCAGCAGCCATGCGACTGAGGTGCATGACTGCGGGAGGACATCTGGGGATTTAAATTACTATTAAATAACAATTTCTGAGAACATTTTTAGCAAAAAAATTATTAGTAATATCCAGTAATTAATTAATTAGCATCCATACCTATTATTAGGGAACACCTTACAACTGTTGTATAAGAGTAAGTGTCATTGCCAACACTCACGCTTATGCAACAACAACTATTAATATTTTTTACTTATTTCCATAACTGCAAATTTATAAAAGAAAGAAGAAAACAAACCTCCTCTACTAACTAAATGCACAAAAATAACTTAATTCACCAAAAGTTAGGAATATTGCTGAAATAATGAGTCAATTTGTTTATACTAATTGAATAAACACTTAGAAAATATAGTTGTATAATACAATCAGAAAGCAAGTTTAATATTTTACCAAATTGTGTATCAGCAAAGTCTGAGAATACATGAAGAAAGTAATGAATCCCAGACAAGCAATAATTTTGATAATTTTTGTAAAATTTATTCTGTGACTTATGTCATATCTACAAATGTTTACCTTTGTTTTAATAATAATTAAAATCAATTTCTATTAACAGGAAAACAAAATTAAAAGGATAATTTGATGACTTAATCAATTTATGTAAAAAGGTGGAAAAATAAAAATTACTCAGCAAATGTATCTCTGAGCAATTGAATGTCATTTTTTAATGTAGTTTCATGAACGTATATTAATTTTAATATTTGAAAATATAAGAATTTTTAATATTGATTATGTCATCTTAATAGGAATTGTCCAAGGAAATTGTAGAAAAATCTTTATCTTATAAATAACATTTTAAGACAATTTCAAAACTTTTAGAGTTGCTTTATAACTTGCTTTAGGAGAAACAAACAATAATTTTTTAAAAATATATTTGACAATATATTCCTATGATTTTATTTTATATTGAAATGATGTATTTCAAAACCTAACAAAAAATGTTTGTCAAAGAATTCCTGCAACTTTTCAATTTAATACCAAACTTTATAAAACAGAAAAACATCAACTAAACTAGTTGAATTTTTAAATTACCACAATTTATTTATTTAAAAAAAAAAATCCATATTCCTGAAAATAAAAATTAGTATTATTAAATATTTCGTCTTCTGTGAGACAATATTTTCTTGTAACATAGCCTGCTATATACAAAAGTGACATTTTAATATCTTTAGAGATTCTAGTTTCAAGGACTTGTAAGTTATCAAATGTTTGGCATAATATTTCATCCATATTTTGAGCAGTTATGGCTTGAATCAAAAGTTTAATTGAAAAAGTAATTTAATTTTTTCAATATTAAAATTTTTCAATAACAACATTTGCTGTTATAAAATAAGCACCATCAGAACCTTATCTTAATTTTCCAGATTCATTTTCTAAATAGACTTATGTAAATTCACCAAGCATAATAAAATTAGCAATTATCTATAAACATCAATATTAACTGTTTTTTTCCTTCCTTTCCAATTTTTTTTGCTATTTTCCCCAAATTAGAATAAAATATCACATGTTCATCATGTAAATCCAATATCAATTTTTTCAATACATTTTTCTTAATATTGCCATAACAATTTTCCAAAAGTGCAACACTTGTTTAATGAAATGAACTGTTTCTGCAGTGTCGGCTCCATTTAAGTATGGATCAGTTTTAAATGCTGCTATATAGTTCGGTCACAAAACACTTTTTAAAATAATGGCAATCTTTTTATCTCTTAACAGGTTTTGGATAAACTACTACATCATTTTAACAAACTGAGTTTTTTCACTTTCAAAATGACTTTTTACAATCTCCTTTTTTGCTGTTCTTTGCCTTCAAAGTAAAATATTAATTTGGATTTTAGAAGAAGCTTCAATAATTCAATTATTTTTAAACAAGCAAACATAAATCAAAAATTAAGTATAAGACAACCAAGTAACTTTACATAAATATAAAAAACATAACAAAAGATTGATTAATCAAGACACAAGCATTTTGGTTTGTCAGCAGAGGTCATCTTGAAGTATTGCCTTTAGCCATCATTCTTGCTCATTCTGTTCTTGGGGATGACAAAATACATACCTCATTTTGTTCATCATAGTTACCACAGAAAACTGCTGAACAACAATTTTTTTGAGAAAGATTTTGGGATATTGAAACAATATTAACTAAATTATGACTTTATAAAAATTACAGATTCATTCAAAAAATTGTATGAATCTTAGATTTTAAGATTTGAATGTTTTGGGTTGATTCTAAAAAGTGTATTATTTTAAAGTTTCAATGATTTCGATTTAGGAATTTATGATTCAGAATGAAAAATTTAAGCTTTCAGGTGGTACAGTACTAATAGGTACTATGATCAGTAATATCTTTCTTCATTTCATTTAAGGTAAGTTACTATTGTTTCCTTTTTTCTCTGCCTGACCAGTCTCTATTTGTTTGGAGCGATTTCTCAAAATCTTGCAAAAAAATAAACTCAATGTTAACTTGATATGGATAATAGCAGAGAGGAATTACAGAAAAGGATTTCTCTCCTAAGGTTAAAAATTAAGACTTCTCTGGATGTTGCACATCAGGAGGAGAATCTCTCTATGAAATCATTCTCTGCTCTGCAAAAGAATATATTAGAGTACTTGACAAAGGTAGAGATCTGTGTTGATAAAATTCTGCTCCTGTCTTCTTCTGAGAAGGACTGAGAAGAAATTGAGAGGAAGTAGGTACTCACTGAGGAGCTTGAGGATCTTGAGCTTAAGGTACTCCATGCCAAAGCCACATGCCTGAATTTGTTGTTTCCATATTTCCTAGAAGTTGATCGAAGTCCATTCTCATTTGAGTTGAAAGTATCTCAAATCCAGATTACAGGTTCTACATTCAGTGGTCTGGAAATGGATTCCAACTGTATGAGTTTTCAGAACTTCCTTCATATTTCAAGAACTGTGTGGCTGGCATGGCCAATGATGTGGAGAGCCTAAACTTCTTAAAATGTTCCCTCTCTGGCAGATGTTTACTGCTGATTAACGATCTCAATATTTTCAACAAAAACTATCACGTGATCCTCACTATCCTGAAGAATGAGTACCTTGATGAAGATGAAATAATTGACAATATTCGTCAGGACATACTGGAGTTCATTAAATAAGAGAAGCATTTCATTACCCTGACTGAAAGTGCCTTTCTTCTGGTGGAGTTGGAAAGCTTCTTCAGTTGTACCTCTTCTTATGACTGATCTTCTGGAGCCCACCTCATGGTAAAGATTCTATTTTCCAGATTCCCCATAGAAATTAAGGGTAAAATAATTCAGCTCTCTGGTAAGAGAATTTCCCCCTTATCTACCATCTTATGTGATACTAGGGAGTCTGTCAAACATTTCCTTATCAAGGGGAGTGATTCCTTTGACTCTATCCCTAATGTTGAGCCAAGGCCCTAATCTAATGCTACCTGTAACGATTCTTCCTTCATTTTGGAAGTTCCTGCCTTTGTTTTATGTGTAGGAATGGTAAGACGGTCTCTGCCAATCGTTTGTTGAACACTAGTAGTGGGCAGATCTATTTGTCCAGTGAGGTTTTAAAGCCTCTCCCCAGCTTGAGTCAGTTAAGCTTGATTGTGAATTAATTTTATCTACACCCATTGGAGCCTGTGATAAATGCTTCAAGGATATAATTCTGGAAACAAACATCAGATTTAAGTTCCTCTTTCACTCCCAGTATTAGTAGATATGAAAATCAATTTGTCAGTAAGTATTAAAAAACTGGACTCTCTGTTGAACAAATTCTAGTGAATCAAATGCCCCCTTTCTGGCAGGTTTGACAGAGCCACAGATTTCATTCCAATTAAAGAAATAATGGGACTCAATTTAATTCAGCACCTGGGAGACCTTCAACTGGTGCCTTGTCTCCAAGGGTGGGCATTTTTGCCTCCAAACAGGGCTTGTTCCATTTGGAGGAGTGGGTTACTTTCTCTCAACTGGGTACTCTCAGAATGAGGACCATGAGTACTTTGCATTTGATTCTGTGCTGGAATCCACTTCCCCAGTTAAACTTTCACACACTTGTGTTTTGTTCTGGAGCATCTAAGTGACTTCTTCCGAGACAGTGACATACAAAGTGGAGTGTAAAATATGTTCAGTGTGGAGTCACTGAGAATAAGAGAACAAGAAAACTTGTTCAACTCTGATGAACAGATGGTGAAGACCTTCCAATGATCCATCTCCTTTAATGATAATAAGTATTATGTACAACTACCTTGGGTTTCCAACAAGATTTCTTGTGTCCCCTCCAACCATTCTGTGGCCTTACGTGCATTAGACCATGTCGCATGGAGAATGGAACATGATCTGCTTTATCAGGACTATTTGGTAGTGTTCTGTTAGCAGGAATGTGATGGAATAATAGAGGATATTTTTTGTTTCCCCCTCAGCGGTTTATTTGGATTCTGCACAGGTCTGTCCTGAAATCAGATCCTACCTCCACTACTAAAATTTGACTGGTATTCAATTGCAGCTTCAAAGACCAGTGACTCCTCCTTCTCTTAATGAGGCTACCTACTAGGAAGTGAACCTTACAAGCGACTTGTTAATTTTACAGCTTTTCTTTTGAGAAAATAGCTATGTCTATAACCACAATATCTGTAGGCAGATATCAAGAAGGCCTTCCTAATCATTCATCTGGAAGTGGACAAGAACAGATTCTGCTTTTTGCTGAAGAACAAGGTCACCTGTGTTGTTTTTAATACATCACAATCATTTTTGGCTTCACCTCTAGTCCCTTCATATTAAATTGTATTCTCCATTATTGTGCAGCTCAGTTTCCCCTGGATCCTTGCAGACACATGTTAGTGAATAGGTTTTATGCAGACAATCTGGTGATGACTAGTGATCACCCAGATGAGCTGTGCAATCTCTATGCCCTCACCAGGAAGTGACTGTAACAGGGTGTTTTGAGCTTCAGTCTTACAACTGTGTGTACAGATCTGAAACAGAATGGAGGAGAATGGTACCCTGAGGATATCAGTACAGCCCTCTCTCTGATACACAACATATCACTCCCACTGAATATGATGCTAACACTTCTACAAAGAGGTAAATTCTTACTGAGGCATCAAGACTCTTCATCCCCTTGTCTCTATACCTGCCTGTTTCAAGTGAGGTATGGGAGAAGAGATTAGGATTGAATGACCAGGTTCCACAGGTGTTTTCATCATGGTGGAAGAGCCTTTCATCTGACCTCTCTGTATTGGGGACCATTTCTTCCCCCCGAAGGGTCTTCAGTGAGGATAAAGCTGGCAACCTGTTCCATTTTTGTGATGTATTGCCAGAGGCATATGGATTTGTTGCCTATGTAGTGCAGAGCCACCAATCTTGCTTGGTTTTTTACCAAGGTTAAGGTGGTACCCTCAAAAAGAAAAACTCTTCCTACCTTGGAACTTTTGGCAGTGTACTTGGATCTGAAATGCTTGTCCACTGTCTTGAAGGATTGTGAGGGATTCAAACCAAGCATAATACATGTGGCCATAGATTCTCAGGTGCTCTTCTCTTAGATTCTCTCTTGGTTCGTTATTATTAAGAACCACTTTGCAAGAAACAGACTGAAGGATGTCTTGCAGATTAGCACTGAGTTGGAGTCCTTGTTTGGCCTTTCACCTTCATTCCAGTATGTGCTGAGCACTGAGAACCTTGCTTATGAGGTAGGTCATTGAAAAAGTTCAAGGTCTGCATTCAGTTCTGGTGTCATGGCCCAGATTGGTTGAGTAGCAGTGGAATCACTCCTTGGACCACTCAGGGGTGACTCTGTCTCAGTCAACAGCCAATGGATTGCCTGTTCTTCATTGAATGTTGTGGTAATTCAGGGAAAGGATTTCTCAATGGTCTTGCTCCTCAAGAGATTTTTATCCTTTGCGAAGCTCTTGAGGGTAACTTCCTTAGTCTTTAAATTCATCAATGGGTCGAGATGGTTGGAGGTTGACAGTAAAGGGCTGACTGCCATTTTTCTTATGAAGACTATGCAACAACATATCCTGAGGAATTAGAATTCTTGCTGGATTTTGTGGGTAGGACAATCCCTAAGTTGGTGTAGCACCTTGATCTGTTCATTGACAGAGAGGACCTATTCAGGCCAGGTGGCAGAATAAGTAGGTCCCTTCACTTCAATATGGAGATTAAACACCCTATCCTGTTGACTAAGCATCATGTGATAACTAGGCTCATCATAATGTATTGCTATGTCAGGTGCAAGTGCTTCGGAGTTGACTCAACCTTAGCTGAACTGGGACATTGTGGTTGTTGGGTATCTAATGGAAGACAGATTGTAAAGACTGTCCTGCCTTATTGTGCATTGTGCAGGAAGTGCAATGCCAGACAAGTCCTGCCTCCCAACATGTGAAATTGGATGTTCCCTTCAAGAATACTGGAGTTGATTTCATTGGACACCTTTGGATTAGAGAGATTAGTAGGGAGATGAAGATGTATTTGCTCATCTTCACTTGTCTCAGAGCAGTACATATTGAGGTTGTGCCAGACACGGGGGTGCTGTCCTTTCTTCAGGCCTTGGTATGTTTCACCAACTTGTATGGCATTCCATCTGCCATCTACAGCAACAATTCAAAGACCTTCCTGGGAGGTGGCCAGCTGTTCAAGAGGTTGGTATTGTGCCATGATTTCCAGCAGAAGTTTGGCTCTTGTTGAATCAAGTTCTGTCCTATTTCACTTTTCTCTCCCTGGCTTGGAGTGGGGTGTCTAGGGAAGAAATATTCAAACTATCAAAACCTGCCTCCATAAAAGGTTGTTGGCTGAGGTTAAGGGAGATTATTTTATCCTACTGACCATTATATTCAATATCCACAGGGCTATCAACAACTGATACTCACTTATTGAGAATCTGCAGAGTGAGAGCTAGAAGTGGTAACACTTAACATGTTTTTGCTGCCTAATGAGAATCCTGGGTTACTGTTGAACCTAAATAATGGGGATTTTGTTCCCTTTATACCAGCCAGCCAGGAAAGACTCCTCAGAACCATGTACATGTGGAACCAATGCCTTGAGAAATTTAGCACCTTATGATGAATACTTGTTAAGTCTTATGGAAATGCCTCACAGTTATTCTCTGGTACCATTTCAGAACAGACTGAAGGTTGGGGATGTCATCCTAGTCAAGGGCCCTCTTAAACCAAGACCCTTTTGGGTTCTTGGAGTTGTCATGGAGGTGATTAGTGGAGGGGATGGTGTTGTCAGGTTGACTCAGGTTAAGTAGGGTGGGGTGGTGGTGGTGCAGGTCCACTTCTTGAAACACTTGTTTTCTCTTGAGCTGTCCCTATCATTTGACAGGGAAGATCAAGTTGGAACTATGCCCTTATCTACTGAATGTACTTGTTGCAGATCACACCCCTGTCTCTCCTCAAACATCACCTTTTGAGGAAAGGGAGATGGTTTGGCTCTGTCTGTTATTCAGGTTGATCAAGAAATGATTTGCTGTGATAGATGTGATGATTGGTGTCACTTCAGGTGTGTCAGGATCAAATCTCCCAGTATGACAAAAATGTGCCAATATAATTAAAAAATACAATTCTTATTAATCTTGTTAACTGTTATTTGGTAAGTCACTGTAGATTACTGTATTTGTTCTATTCATTTTTTTCTTCTGTTTATCAGGAATGTGTGGAGAAATTGACTTGGTCAGGTGGGAAAGAAGCAGTGTACTTACCTTGGGTTGTAAAAATCTTTATCTTCTGTATGATCCTTTTATAGTTGCAGTGGTCACATGACTGTGTTACTGTAAGTTGTATAAAAGATAAGAAAATCTCTCTCTTTGTTTTTTGTTCCTTCAGTAAGATATCTTCCTGGTTATCACATGGTTATATGTCACAGAAAGGGCAATATTTTTCACAACTGAATTTTAAATGATATTGCTTCCTTTTCCTTGGCCTGACCAGTCTCTATTTGTTCAGAGCGATTTCTTAAAAATATTAATAAAAAGTTTTGTTAAATTGATATTAGAGGTTTGCTTTTTTCATATACTGTTATAAATGAAGCACTTCTGATTACAATATTAAAAAAAATTAAATGGTAAGATCATATTTAAATAATCATTCAAAATACTTTTTCCTATTTCTGTGGATATGATTAAGCACCCCAGACCACAAATAATAATAATAATAATAATTATTATTATTATTATTATTATTTGTGGTCTGGGGTGCTTAATCATAATAATAATAATAATAATAGATTAATAAAATAAATTTTTAAAATGTTAACAGGGGGTCCAGTTTGCTAAGTAAATTCATTGTGTAAATTGACCTCCCCCCTTGGAAGACAAGAACAACTCATACCATGTGATTTCTTAAATTTAAGGGAAAAAATTAGAAACCGTCTTTTGAAATACCTTTTTCCTATATTACTGTTATTAGTGAAAGATTATAATATTTCGAAAAAGAACTTAATAAATAATGGCATATTTTCATACTTTGTATGAATGATGAGCATATTTTGTTTTGGTTTCCCTAGGGGGAAATTTTTATACATAGCAAATTGGACTCCACAGCAAACTGATTTTAAAATTAGAAAATATATATCATATGTATTTTTTTTTTATATTTGCCATTTGGAGAGTTTTAGATAAAAAAAAAAAAAAAAAAGAATGGAAAGAAATGTTCATTTCTGTTCGCAGTGCCAACAAATCCATGAAGATTTCTATGAATTTGAGAATTTATTATCTTTTAGTTTTAGAGGAGAGGCTCATGTGCTGATTGGTAAACCCCAGAACATTAAAATTTATGATTCAAATTTGGAAATTTTAGTGTTCAGAAAATTGAAAATGGTGATAGAAAGTAGATAGGATTTTGAAATCCATAATAACGCAAAGTAGTCAACTTAACATTTTAAGTCATTGAAAATTACAATATACATGTTATCGCCCTGCATCGAAATTGCAATATACATGTTATCGCCTTGCATCTTAAGAAAATACATAGTATATTTTTAAGAACAGTGGAAAAATATTAAGTTAAATTTATTGAATTTAAATTAAATTCAATAAATAAATTATTTAATTTAATTATGACATTATGTGACAAAAATTCTTAATAAACATTTTTTATTAATTTTGCAGTACAAAACTAAAAAGGTTACATTCTTTTCGTCTTCTATATGTAGTCGACAGTAAAATTACAATTCAATTCAACATATTGTTTTTAAATTAAATTTTATAATCAATATGTTAAGATAAGAACAGTGACATAGAGAAAAATAAATTGACTTTATTGTAACGTTTTGAAATTAACGTATTAATTAAATATTAAGATTTTTTAATAATTGCATTTTTTGTCAATTTCACACCAAAATTTTTTTTTTAATGAAGATAAAAATAAAATACTCAACTGCCAGTTCAAAGAAAATAAAATAAAAGAAAACAAACCCTTTCGTGTCTTCAATAATAAATGTAAATTGTAAATTAATCCAAGTGTGTAACTGTAAATAGGTAAATATTTTTTTAAAAAAAAATTGATTGTTTACTTTTACAGTGATACCAACAAGGAACATTTATCATTGTGTATTAAGCTTAAAATTCAAAATCATTGGTCACCAATCAAAATGGACATGTGCACATTTTCCTAGCCTATTCTTAGTATCTTTTTGTGTCATGTTCCTTCAGGATGTTGGCAATCATGGCTCTCCACATCTTACTGTCTTTTGTAGCCTTTAGTAAATTTTATCTTTTTACTTACTATCTCTCCTAATCCCTGTTCTATCAACTATGCACTTGCTCATTAGATTATGTGCTACTTTCATCTGTCCCATGAGTCTCAAATTTTCTTTCCTCATTATGTGCCCAAGAAATTCCAACTCTTCTCTTTCTGAAGCTACATATAACTGTCCTTTTGGTTTCCATTCTCTCTAAACTTTGTTATTTCTCATGTTTTCAGTTCATGATATTCTCAACATCCTTCTGTAGAACCAGATTTCTGTTGCCTCAAGTCTCTTCTCCATTTGTCACGAGATGGTCCAGCATTCACTATCATATCAGTCAGTTATATGTGTCATGCGTGATACACACTTAAGTGATCATTTATCTTTTGATACATGACTGATGAGGCAGATTTTTTTTCCTGTAGTAGGTTGCCATTTCTTTCTGCGGTAGACCAGTTGCCATCCAAGGCTATAGAACCTGATCTGTCCTGCTATTTACCCATAGCTTAGTGGAGGAGAAAAAGAGGATTCATACCTTTCCCAAGGGTGTTAGCATGAAAGTGAATGTAAATGGATTTGACTGGAATTTGAACTCAGCTCTTCAATTCCTCAATCTGAGCCACTATGCATTACTCCAATGTACCTCCCATCATATAGAAGTACCAATATTACATAAAAGTTCCCATCCTGGGTATGACAATAAACTACATCTGGTAGCAAGTTCTCTGATCGGGAAGTTTTGAGGATGGTGGAATAAACTCTTCATTACAGTTTTTCCCAGATCCACCCTGACCCAGGGTGGTAGCCCCTATTAAGTTCCCAGCTATGGGCAAATCATTAACCCCCAAACTGGGAACAAAACATCATGAGTCTAAAAAATATTTTAGTAAAATACCAGGAGCACATTTTTATAGTAAAAAAATACCAGCAATACATTTCTGTAACAAAGAAAATACCAGCAATACATTTCTGTAACAAAAAAAATACCAGCAATACATTTCTGTAACAAAAAAACACCAGCAATACATTTCTGTAACAAAAAAATACCAGCAATACATTTCTGTAACAAAAAAAATACCAGCAATACATTTCTGTAACAAAAAATACCAGCAATACATTTCTGTAACAAAAAAATACCAGCAATACATTTCTGTAACAAAAAAAATACCAGCAATACATTTCTGTAACAAAAAAAATACCGGCAATACATTTCTGTAACAAAAAAAATACCAGCAATACATTTCTGTAACAAAAAAATACCAGCAATACATTTCTGTAACAAAAAAAAATACCAGCAATACATTTCTGTAACAAAAAAATACCAGCAATACATTTCTGTAACAAAAAAATACCAGCAATACATTTCTGTAACAAAAAAAATACCAGCAATACATTTCTGTAACAAAAAAAATACCAGCAATACATTTCTGTAACAAAAAAATACCAGCAATACATTTCTTTAAAAAAAAATACCAGCAATACATTTCTGTAACAAAAAAAATACCAGCAATACATTTCTGTAAAAAAAAATACCAGCAATACATTTCTGTAACAAAAAATACCAGCAATACATTTCTGTAACAAAAAAAAATCAGCAATACATTTCTGTAACAAAAAAATACCAGCAATACATTTCTGTAACAAAAAAAAATCAGCAATACATTTCTGTAACAAAAAAAATACCAGCAATACATTTCTTTAAAAAAAATAACAGCAATATGTTTCTGTAACAAAAAAAATACCAGCAATACATTTCTGTAAAAAAAAATACCAGCAATACATTTCTGTAACAAAAAAAATACCAGCAATACATTTCTGTAACAAAAAAAATCAGCAATACATTTCTGTAACAAAAAAAATACCAGCAATAGATTTCTGTAACAAAAAAAAAATCAGCAATACATTTTTGTAACAAAAAAAAATCAGCAATACATTTCTGTAAAAAATTATTAATGCTCCCAAGAAAATTAAATTTCAGCATTAAATGACCCATAAGGAGTTGATATGTCGCTAAACAAACAAACGTTATTCATAAAAGTTCAGAACTCTTTTCTTTATTCCTAATGTATTCTTTGCTTCTTAATTTTCTTGTTTTTTAATGCTGAATTAAACAAATGCCAAAATTTAAATATCTAGGAAGTGTTTTAAAAGAGGATGGAAAATAAAACAAAGGTTGCATAGGGATAGTGGAAGATGTCTTCCAAAAGCTAAGTAACTGTATTCCTGAATCTCTTATTGATCATTATATAAGTCAATTTGATACTTCATTTCTCCTTGTAAGCTTCTCCATGTCCATATTCCTCTTAGGTGTTCTTGAAACCAGGTGTTGGCTGTTTGTCATGCACCATTTGACCTATTTTTCTCAATGTTTGCTATGAGTTCCTAGTTCAAATTTGCCAACTATTTCACTATTTCTCTCCTTCCCTACTTTGACATTCAGCTCTCCTATGACAATTGTAATGTCCTCTGATTTGCATTGAACCTTGGCATTTTCTTGCACACAGTAAAACCTTTCAATTTCTTCTTCTATACTTTTTCCTGTTGATGCATATCACTTTCCTATAAATTTTGTCTGTTGAAGCCTTTTGACGGATTTGTGAAGATATCAGCTAACAGAAGACACCGGAGCAGTGGGAGGTCAGACATCTCTAGTAGTTTTATTAAATGATGAATCATCAACACTGCAACAGATGTTCACTTCTTAAGGGTGCCTACTCATGAAAAGCTGTGAAGAAGACCACAATTTTTCACTTACCTATGCTCAAAATTATTGTCAACAACTCCTTTATTCAACAAAAGCAACAAAGGAAACAAAGACATTGATGGTTTGACAAATCCAGCTTGCTGACCTCCCCCCCCACACACCCACCCACAAACACACACACACACACAACACACACACACACAACACACACACACACAACACACACACACACAACCTTTAGATATGATTTTAAAAATATTTTTTCAATCTCTAAAAGATGGAAAGTTTATTTTGAACAAGACCTATGTACTTTCTTGATATATTCTTTTCTTTTAATACGTTTTATTTGTGTGAATAGTAAATAAATTTTAGTGCTATTTTAGTGTATGTCGTACTAATCAGTTTCTGCTTTAGTATGTATCCTACCACCACATTAATATTAAGGCACTGACCTGACTTTTTTTTCTCAGTATGTTAAAAGACATTCAAAATGTTTTTATTTAAACGATTCAAATGTCTTGTTTTATGATTTTTTAGTCAAATTTCTTAATTTATAATTTTTTTTATTTTCAATCTTACAATACAACAATAACTGGCATCCCACTTTCCATTTTTGCTTCTCCCCTTACATTAGATAATGTAGGATACAAATATGGTAATAGGATACACTGATTGGTAGGATACACACTAAAGCAGCAACTAAATTTTTCAACTTTCTATATTGAGTATTTGGTTTTTATTTTTTTATTTTGATATTTTACAACAGACTTCATGTTTTGGAATTTATTTTTTTATAATTTCATAAATCCTTATTATCTTGTAAATTATTCTCTTATGTTTTACACAAATCTCTATATTTACATTTAATTTTTATATTTTGCAGCATAAATCTTTTATATTTGCAAAATTAATTTTTATATTTGTGAAAATTGTTCTTAGTTTTAATCTTGACAAAATCATCAATACTCATAATTAAAAAATATATTCCCTGGTACTGTATGAGCCAACTTCATTTGTTTGTTAGGGAGTTAGAACTACAACGTATAAGGTATAAGTGAAAAATAAGCATTATGAAAAAATAACTATTATACGCACACACATGCACACACGCATATATATATATTGAGACGTGTTATTAAAGACTATGGAACTTTTCCATTTAATCATCTTTTTTTCTGTTTTTTCAAGTTTTTTTATATTTGAGTCTAAGTTGTTGAAAAAAGACTCTTTTGGTATTTTGCCAAGTGCTTTTGGTGGTCGTCAAACCTTAATCATGGCTGTATGTTTTCGTATGAAGTAGGTTGCTTATTATTTTATTTTATCGATAATATTTTTGATATTTAGACAGTGTTGTTCATTAATTGTTCATTAGCAGTTGGGAGGCCGTTGGTATTTATTATTTGGAGATTTAGTAATTTAGTTATTAAATATGTTTCTACCAGTATCAAATGCCATTTTATTTATGTTGAGTTTTTGTTTTTCAATTGTACTGGCTTCAAGAATTTGTAAGCATTTTTGCATTTGTTTTTGTAGAGGATTTTGGTATTGTTGATTAGGATTCTTTTTATTTTGGAAGATTTTGAATCTGTACTGTAAATCCTCCAAAATAAGAAAAATCCTGAAGATTATTAAATGGTAAATTTCTGTAGTCTTTAATAACACATGCCTCAATAATGACATGCTGCTAATATATATGTATATATAAAACATGAATCTTTAGAGAGAAAATATTACGTAAATATATTTATAGCAACATTACCAACTATTAACACATGTTTAAAAAACTACATTGCATCACCATTTTTATACAGATGGATTATTCATGAATCTAACTTATCTCTTCCGAATACATGAAAATCAATAGATATACAAAATATGCATGAGATATACTTTAATGAAAAATTTTTCAAAATATCCTGCAGCATCTCACTAACCTTTACATATTTTAACATCCAAAATGTTTTCTTACACTTATTTAAATATTATCTGTTACTTCCTTACACATGACATGTATCCAATCAAAACATCTTACTGCCTCTTATTAACTTTTACATACTTTAGCATCGAGAATGTTTGTCACACATATTTAAATATTATCTATTAATTCATTACATGTGACATGCACTGAAATAGCCTACATAACATACAATTAATCTGTATATCTTTGCTTTTAATCATTTTTTATCATTTCTCTGTTTGGTTGAAAAGATCTAGACATATTATGTTTATTTATTTTATTTTAATCCTCTCAAATTCACTGATCAATTTCTTAGTGTTGTTATTAAACTGATTAAGAAAGGTGCCATAGTTTTGGTCATTTTTTTTTATTTCCCTTAGTAGTTTAAACCTTATCCAAGATCATCTTCAGCAGTGAATTGCTAAGACAAAAAATTAATGTAATTCATAGTTGTGAATTTTTTTCTAAATGCTCATGAAATGCTCTGTTATAACTATGAATGCACTCTGTTATAGTCAATTTAAAAATTAACTGTTATGAGTATGAAATATAAGGGAGATAACTTAATTTATATATATCTTTATTATTAATATTTTAAAATATTCAACCTAAATAAGATTAATTATGAGTATAAGAACAATGTTTTAAAATGCCTATGAAAACAATGTTTTGGGGTTGTAAAAATTTTTTTTTAAATTGCAGATAGTTTAAAATATAGTTTAAGGTATAGCTTTATGCATTAAAGTGATCAATATCAGGAATAGAGCTTATGTAAATATAAAAGTGGACTTTGAATTCAGCACTCAAAGGTGACAGTCTGTTTCATGCTAAGCATGATCATCAGGCCATGACAATTGCATTTAAATGACTTCAATTTCTTGAAAATATATAAATATAAAAGTTAACATTGAAGTCATTTAAATGCAATTGTCATGGCTTGATGATCGTGCTTGAAAATATGTAAATATAAAAATTAACATTGGTCTGAACAAATAGAGATTGGTAAGGCTAAGAAAAAAGAAGCAATAGTACTTACCTTAAGTTGTAAAAAATATTTGCCTTTTCTGTGATATAAAACTATCTGATAAACAGGCAGATAACTCATTTAAGGAAAAAAAAAGAGAAAAAATAGTTGATAATACTTTTTAAAAATATATTGGGGAAGGAGGCTACAAATATGGCGCTGGTATTGTTGTAGTGGGGTTTTATGTGGACCCAGTTATTTTCAGTTATTTAAAAATATAGGTATGGGTGGCTTAGCCCCCAAATCCCCACCCTAGAATGGCTCTAAAATGAATTTTCAGTCAACTTTTATTTCATAGTTACTGAATTTTCCTTCTTTTCCTACATTCAAGACACCAATCTGCCATTGGGTGGCATGCTATTAACGTTTACCACTGGTATCCCACTGTTCGACTGCCAGTGTGTTCCTCTTGGCAATGTTACCACTGGCAGACCTCTAGAGGCCCAACAGTGGCCAGCCAGGGGCCTCCTGGTGGCTGCTATCAAAAGACCACTGATGTTGCTATTGGCAGCCCACCAGTGGGCCGCTAGTAGCTTGTTGTCAAAATTACCAAATTCTCCAGAAACCATATTATGGAAATAGACTGAGGTGTAAACAAATAGGCTCATGGTGAGTTTTGTATCTGCTCACTTGCAGTTTTAAAAGGTCTCTAAATTTGGGTGTACTTCATTAAGTAGAACATTTTTTTATTAAAGTAGTTTTTTCAAGCTAAATTCGGCTTGCCACCTCACTTTTCTCCAAATTGCTGTACAATTATTTCTTTCACAAATTCTTTTTGGCCATTAAATGCCATAAAAGACAAATTTAGTCATTAAAGCCATTTTCTTTTTAATATTAAAGTTCACCCAATACAAGTGTACTGTTACCATGGTACATAAACTATTATTTTACTCCTCTTTGTCCCAATTTTATTTTAGATACATTTTTGATTGGTCACCATTTTGACCACTTCCACTCAGCCCTTAGTATATCGGGGGAACCCCTCACAATAAAGGTATTAACACTGAGTACATGGTCGGTCATTTTATTCTCCTGATCTCACCCTCAAAGTAATTATCATTGGTTTGTAAGTTTTGATAACTTTTCTCTCTACATTTGTCTATTTTAAAATTTCCATATTATTTAAACATTACTTTAAAGTAGCCATAATTTACATCTGTATCTCTCTGTGTAGAATCCTGTCAACACATGTTCACTATCCACAGACACTGTTGCAAAATGTAAACTTCTTTTAACTTCCTCTTCTGCGTACTCAACACAGCATTGAAATGTGTTCTTGTAACAAATTTTATACATTCATGTACGTTTTTTCACCAATTTATGGGGAAATGGTAGTTCAAGCTTTTGGGTGCTTTTGTCATTTCTTGTTTACTCTTGTTTGTTTGTATTGTTAGACAAACTAGTCTTTTAAATTTATATATGTTTATTTTTCTAGTTTTAACCTTTTGCTTCTTAATAAACCTGCCAATGAATGGAATTCTTCAGCTTTAGTTTTAATTGCCTTTTAAGGTTTTGAACTGGTTGTGGCATATTCTCAGGGGCAGCACAAGGCTCGATAGCCACTCAAGATAGAGGATTTTTGTTAAAATGGTTATGATTAATGAGATGTGAGTGATAGATATGAAAGAGAAGGACATGAAGATTCTGAGGATAAGGAGGAGAGATAATCAGTGTTCCTTCACATGAACATATTAAGATTGCAGTTTTCAAGGAAGCTTACATCCAGGAGTTCTTTGGAAAAAGCTGAGTGGAAGTTTCTTCACAGAGGAAAGGAAGGCAATTCACCTCCATGGAAGTAATATGGCATGTCCTAACTTTAAAGATAGACTTAAAATTGGTAAATCTATAGCATGGATTATTTATTATGAAAATAGGAATAGAGTAGCAACAGGCTTGCATATTGTGTATGTGGGAAAGATGCTGCAATGTAGAGATTCATTCTACACCCAAAAGACAGCGTAAATAATTTTGAACCCTATCAAGGCTAAAATGTGAGAATTGAGTATCACCAGCTCAAATGTGGTAGCAATATTCCATTTTTGATCTACTTTGCTACTTCCTCCTGAAGCAATTGAAAATTTATTTTTCAGCAATTTAAGCAAGGGAAGACATACATGAGTTCTACTTGAGATCTGAAATGAAATTGAGACCCAATAGTCTTTCAAAGAAATGGAGCCTCATTGAGAATGCAACTGTTCATGATGACTGGAAAATACTCAGGCTCTGATCAGTGACGATGAAATGATCCTCCTAGGTCAGGGGAGAGATCCAGGAGTTCCATTTGAGATCTGAAATGAACTTGGGACCCATTAGTCTTTCAAAGAACCTCATTGAGAAGGCACCTATGAAATAAATCAGCCTTTTCTTTGGTCGTTCTAACTCTGCACAAAGCTGACTTGTGCGCAACCATTGTAACAATGCTTATACTGGCTTACCCTAACTTCTGGACCAAGAAAAAGAAAATGGACATACCCAAGAGACAGTGAGAACTTTGTTTCATTACCATTTGTATATAAAAAATAGAATAAATGTTCTGTAGTAAAAACCCAAGTTTTTTATGCTTTAATGTTTTATATACAAATATACATCCTCACCTACAATACACAAAAACACTCACCCTTTAAATTCCATAATCTCATCAGCTACAGAAAAAAGGAAACCACATTATTGATTGGAAATTTATAATCTCCCCTCTTTTAACAACCTCTCATCATTAGAGCATGTGAAAATGGGCCTCTCCAGGAAGGAAGATTAAAGATAAATTCTTCTCAAATATCACTTTCTTATGTGGAATATCACCATTCAGTGATAGATATATCTCAAACAAAATAATTCATTCATTCACCAAGATAAACACAAATATCAGAGACATTTAACAACCACATTACAAAAACTATCTACTGAAAAAGAAAATCCTTCTCATAATAAATGATTTTATTATCACACAAATCAAGTAACTTATTTTTTACAAACAAAAGTAGCTTATTATTCTTTATCAATTGTATATTAATATTTCAGAAATGAAAAATTTGGTTTGTTAGTTTTCAAAATACTTGTTAAAAATATCTAAATTGGATCCTTCTTTTTATACATTGTTTACTTTCCTTAATGAAGCTGTAGTGTATCCTGATAAAAATGATATATAAAAATAAAATTTATAAACAAAAATAAAAAGAATTCTAATTAAAATCAGGCATTTGCGCTTTCTTTTAAAACCCTTATCTCTTTCATTCATTCTCTCTATAAACTTTTATTTTTATACTTATCTCAATGTACAAGATGGAAAAAAATAAAAAGAGCAAGAAGAAAAAATTGAACCCTGCCAAAAACACTGGAAGTTTGCAGGATCAGAGCCTACTTATTTGTAACTGAAAAATACCAAAAATCTGGGAGGCTCCACGCATAACTTCCATTATAAAAAAAAATGAAAAAAGAAAGGAATGCCAGAAAATAAAATAATTTGAACAATAAAAAAAAATTGACACAAAGAGACTTTTTGATGTTTACACAAGATTCTTGAGTCTCTTCAAAAGGATAAAAGCCTGATACCAAAGTTGGAACTGGAATGACACTATGTGAGGACAGAACAAAAGAGCCCAGCCACATGAGATGCTTGAAGAAGAGCTGAGAAAAAGCAGCAGATTGACATTGACCTAATTTCTGAGATTACTACTATCCCTACCATTGTTTGACATTTTACAGATTATCAATATCCACCTTATTAATAACCTTTTTGCTATGCCAAATACCAAAGGACTCACTCTTCATGCTAAAGAAAATAAATTAAATATTTATTTTATCCCTTGAGTCAGTTTGTTTTATGTCTTATGTTTTCAATGAATAAATATCCTACCACCTATTCACACTGGCAACGTTCAGAAGTAAACTCATACTCCACAAATCTTTTAAAAATAATTACATCTTTTATAAAGACCACAGAAGACCAGATTGCAAATGAATAGCAAAGTCACTTTACAAAATTTTATTTTTAAAGTTGCATATACAATGAAGCAAGAACCAGTAACAACATATATATATATATATATATAAAATATAAAACATTTGCTGGTAAATATAAATGTATTGAATTTCTTGCCCCCAGGCAATAGTTCATTGAGCTATCTCTAAAAGGGTAAGAACAATTTTTCTCACTAGCTCTTGTATACTTGAACTCCCACTTTAGATCTGTTCAAGTGAGGGAATGTATAAATTCCAAAGCAAATTTCTTATGTGGTTCCTATTATAAAGTTCAGTCCCTTCAGGGGGACTAAGGTTAATCCATTGTACCTAAGGCATTACCAAAGAGAGTGAACAATTTTTGACCTTTGGTATGTATGCATGGAATTTTCACTTTAAACTCTTCCATTGTGAAAAGTACTGAACTGTTATGTAACATAAGTCCTCCTATATGGCAGTAAATGCTGGACAATCTCCTCAAAGAAGAGACTTGAAGCAATAGAAACAAAGAAAAGTGTATTGCACTGTTATGTAATATCAGTCCTTCTATATGGCAGTGAATGCTGGACAATCTCCTCACAGATGAAGAAGAGACTTAAAGCAACAGAAACAAAGAAAAGAGTACTGAACTGTTACGTAATATCAGTCCTTCTATATGGCAGTGAATGATGGACAATCTCCTCACAGATGAAGAGACTTGAAGCAAGAGAAACAAAGAAAAGAGTACTGAACTGTTACGTAATATCAGTCCTTCTATATGGCAGTGAATGATGGACAATCTCCTCACAGATGAAGAAGAGACTTGAAGCAAGAGAAACAAAGAAAAGAGTACTGAACTGTTATGTATTAGGTTGGTGCAAAAATAATTTCGTTTTCTAACATATGTTACTATGTGAGAAAACGAAATTATTTTTGCACCAACCTAATAATATCAGTCCTCCAATATGGCAGTGAATGCTGGACAATCTCCTCACAGATGAAGAAGAGACTTGAAGCAATAGAAACAAAGAAAAGAGTACTGAACTGTTACGTAATATCAATCCTTCTATATGGCAGTGAATGTTGTACAGTCTCCTCACAGATGACTTGAAACAACAGAAATGTGATTCTACAGAAAATAATGGCCTGAACATGTGAGAATGATAATGTTTTAGAGAAAATTGAATGAAAAATACATTTATATAACATCATGAAGAGACAGTTGAAATTTCTACGGCATATAATGAGGAAAGAGGGCTTGGAAAATTTGATACTCCTAGGACAGATTGAGGGCAATTGGGACAGAGGAAAACAATGCATAACCTACTTAACACACTTGAGTAAATGGATGGTAGAGAAAGCTTTAGGAGCAAGAAGAAAAAGAGAAAATTTACTAAGGTCTACAAAGAACAGGAAATTGTTGAGAGACATGATTGCCAACATCCTGAAGGGACATGGCACATAAAAGAAGGTACACAAACCCACAACATTCATACATCATCATAGTTTTTACATAATATTTGCACATATACTGGGAGATAGCCAAGTCTTTATTTAATTAGTTTTCTGCATTTTTGAGCAGACATACAAACTTTGAGTTTTTGATATTAAATAAACTACTCAGAATTTATGAGAAAACTTATTTATGTGTTATTAGATGAAGTATTGTCAATTGTTATTATTAATTTTTGACAAGTATAACTTTTATTTATGAAGCAAATAAAAAGATGAAATAAAATACTAGACAAAAAATATATTTATGATGTTAGAATATAAAATTTGGTCTGAAGTCATTTTTCAATAATTCTGATAGATATAGGGTGCAATGAATAAACTGTCATCTCAAGTGCACAAAAATAATACTGACGTCTCATTTTAACAGATATATTTACCAAAATTACACAAAAATATCTCGAAATACTAAAGAGGAAATTTATTTAATAAAATTGCCATTGGTTTCAACCATGGACTCCAGATGATTTTGGAACCTCCTGCAATTCTTGAGGATGGTCTCCTTGTTTAAGTTGGTGAATGCTGCCATAATCTTTGCCTTCAGTTCATCTTTGGTATTACAAGGAGTTTTGTTGGTCTCTCATTTAACTGCACCCCACACATGATAATAATCAAGGAGGTTGCAGTCTGAGGAGTTAGGTGGCCAGATTTAAGGGGTGATGTTGTCGCAGAAATTGTCTGACAGCTATGACTGGGTTCTCCTACTTGTGTGGCATGGTACAGTGTCCTGTTGCCAGAAGGAGGGAATTTCAGAAGACACCCTGTTGACCCAGGGTAACACTATCTCCTCAATGCACTTGATGTAGGCCCCTTGTCTTCAGTCTGAATGGAGGCATAACGTCACCATCACTAGTGAATCACATCAAGCACCTTTGTAATCACTATTAGACTCATCCAACTCTTTCCAAATCCTTTGCAATGTCAACCAAACACTCTGAGATGTTCGTATTGGAGCTTCTGCCACAAATGCCAAGCAGTACAGCATACCGTTTTTAAATTTCTGGCAGAGTGAATTGCATCATGGTGCTCTTTTTCTCACAAATGGTGCCCAACTGACCCTACTATAATGTACCATTGAGAAAAACAAACGACATGCATGCATGAAATTAAAAATGTCGGCAATTTACCAAATGCACTCTAAATATAAAATTTCATTTTTCACTCTCTACCATAAATCTAAAGTTACCAAAACTCTTAAATAAAATATGGTAGAAATATAAAACCAAATTTAATATATCAGGGAAAAAAAGGATGTCAAATTTATACCAAGTGATGTTGTTTTTATCCCTTAGAGTTGGTTCTCAAGGGAAGTTTTTAAGTACATCTGTAATCTTGGGGTGTCCCACTTTTGACAGACACACTCCATCTGATTATTCTGGTGTTTTCTCAGTAAATCTATTTGATTTGCCTTCTGCTAAGAAAGACATTAGGCTTTCTATATTTAGCTTCCCTTTCTACATTTCAACATCATTTGTTCATTTGCAGAGAAAATGCATGTGTATTAGAAATGGAAAATAAAATAATATTTAATCAGATGAACAAAAATTTGTTTTCACAAAGTTGTTCACCTTAAAAACCAGGATGAAAGAAAAAATGGAATAAATTGTTTTCTTTTCAAGGATAAATTCTGCATCTCTTTACTATTTTACTTTCTTGTTTTTGGCTATTCACACACACACACACACACACATATATATATATATAGTAAATATTAAAAACACAAAAGGAAAAAACAAAATTATATGAATTTTTTTTTTTTAATAGAATAACATTTCCTACTTTATTCAACATTTAATGGAATCAATTTTTTAATTATTACAAGATTTACTATAGTATACATGGTTTTAATTGTCTTCAATGTCCATTTTTTTCTATTCAGTCCCCTTCCTACCACTGCAATGTAGCCTCTCTGTGCTTTTTCTGTAAATACTTTCATAGTAATTGTTCTGATGAAGTTTCCTCTATGGTATCTAGACTTTACGAATTTAAGTGCAGTACTAGATTGTCGACAAATTTTCATGATCTTAAAGTTGAAATGGCTAGATATAAGCATATGTTCTATGCTAATAGTTTCTTCTATTGCACTTCTCACTTGTGGATCTCTCTTCTGGCTTCTTGCTTCCCAGTCAATTTTGATCTTCAAAAAATTAAATACAATGTCAATTATCTTCTGCTTTCTTAATTTTTGATCTTTTATTGTTCTCTCACCTTAATAGTGTTTCATTTTCTCATATTCTATAACACTCAGTAACATCTTAGTTGCTTTATTGCCTTGCTTGGGGTGAAATTGACTTTGTAAAAGGCACTTAATTTTCTTTTCTCACCCAGACCTAGAAAGTTTGGAACATGAATTTGGGCCAATTTATCTACACCAAACAACCACATTAGATAAAACAGATCATTAAATATAACAAATACAAAATTTCTATTATTTTTAACAACACATGTTTGCAAGAACAATTACTACTGAAATATACTAAACATATCAGTGTGTGTGTGTATTGATTATTGGTAAGTAAGATCAGCATGCAGAGTTCAAACTACAGTCAAGGTAAATATATTTTAATTCACAAATACAGTGAGTACATTGTAGCTGTATTCATGTGAAATTGTCACATCATGTGTGGCTTGAACTGGTGCTTGGGCAACTACAGACATTGTTCAAGAGTGTATTGTAGTGTATTTACAACTGTCTTCAGGCCAATACACCAAAATCACACAGTTTTTACTAAAAATCAAATCATCCATCTTTTCACCAGGAGAAATCTTTTCTTATATTAATAAATAGCACAATGTATGGTTTGTATCGGCTACTTTTATTGTCCCCAGTAGGGAAATATTTTACAAAGAAACCTCACATTCTCATTAGTTATTGGTTAGTCAATTCAAGAAGCAATGAAAAGACCCCATCACATCCTGTTTCTTTTCCTTTTCTTATAGGACTTGTGAAGATCATATTTCTGAAACATGATATACTTCCAATCACCTGTGGGACTGTTCATTAGTTTGGAGAATTTGTTGTTCTTCTTAATTCTTAACTTTCAATTATTCCCCCTTTATTCCACATCCACAAATTTTACATTAATAGTTGATCTTAAGGGTTAATTTTTATAAGAAATCTTTTGTTTGCCTACAAGAAAGATAAATAAAAAACATAACAGTTATTTTTAATTAAACATGTATTAGAGAAGGACTTCTGTTGAAGTACAGATACATATATAGAAAGAGAGACTAAGAATTTATATTTTATATCCATGTTTTGTGTATTTCAGTCTTAAAGAGTAGTTTATTCTTTCTAAACATATTTATTTAAGAAACTGAAATAATAGAGACATACACATAATTTGCAAGGAACTTTGAGTGATTTTTAAAGAAACATGAATTCTAATAAGCATGGATAAAAAATAACACATTAAGAAAACAGATTTCAAATTTGATCATGTGAAAATATGCAAAATACAAAGTGACATACAAATGAAGTTCCTCACCTGAGTAAAATGTGTCTGTTTTTAAAATATATTAAAAATCCCAGTTCCCAAACTAAAGATTTTACTTTGGGGATTTCTTAGTTTTATAATAAAGGTTCAAGAAACAGAAGACTTTTTAATTTTTTGATAATTAATTTTGTATAATAAACATGGGTTTGACAAAATAATTGGAACACTTGTTAAATTCAAAGAAAATTTATTTAATATGGAGTTGGTCCTCCTTTAGCCTCACAGACAGCATTAATACATCTAGGAATGGAATCATACAGCTTCCTGATTTCATCCAGAGGAATTTTCAGTCTTTCTTCCATTAAAACATTCTCCAGCTCTTTACGACACAACGGTGGAGGATAGCAGCTCCTAACTTGTTGCTCCAAAATGCACCACAAATATTGATATCTTGAGATTGGGGAGGTCACTCCATGTGTTCTAGCTCACTTTTATGCTCTTCATACCAATTCTTAACCCCTCAAGTGGTATGTATTGGAGCATTATCATCTTGGAAGATGCAGTTACCGTCAGGGAATAAAGCCTTGGCTAGTTCTTTTAAAATAAGTAAATACTGAAATCAGACATCCCTATCTAAATATTTCTGGCACTTAAAGGAAACCAATAAAACACCTAGTGTAAAATAGAAATTAATAAGAAAAGCTAGAGTTTGTAGGTCATTAAATAACCCATTTCTTTTGTGCATACATGAGAAATTATAGATTAAGTTTAGGAAAAATAAAAGTTTATGTATAGAGTCTATTAGTTATTAGAAGTAGGAATAATACTTTATAATTGTAGGAACAGATTTTAAATATTAAAAATACAACGTATTCATAATCAAACAACCCTTCATTTGTTGAACAAACACCCCTACCCTGCCTTAACCAGATTTTGAAAGTAACTTATATTTGATACACAGGTTGTCTATGTAGATGAATACCCTACCACCTCTTATCAAAATGATTGAATTTCCCATAACCTTAACAAATAATAATAATATCAAAATTGTATGTGCTTATAAACTCAGTAAATTTCTAAATAAGTTATTCCAAAAATTCCTTGAAAATGAAACAGCACTAGGGATTTTAATTTAATTCTGTTATTAAATTTAACGTTTTAGTTTCTGTTTTTGAAACATGGTAATTCCTATGTAGCGATGGCACCATATTTTTAAATTAGTAAATTTATAATATTTATGCTCTACAGAATTGTATTGAGCACTGTTTTTAAAAATAAAAATAATTAATAAAAACACCAGATTATAAATCTTATTGTTCCTTCTCATTATTTTAATATATATATATATAAATATATATATATATATATATATATATATATATATATATATATATATATATATATATATAATAAGTTATATCTTGTGCCCATTGAGTTGGGTCACCAACAAAACTTAAGTCGCACATCAAACGTAGGTATATGTATATTTATTTATATTTCTTAGCTCTGTCTAACCACATCGAGCACTCTTATGTCTACACTTCTTGGCAAAATTTGGTAAATATTTATTTGCTTACCTGTGTATGCACGCCAATACATGACTATATGGTGGCTAATATCTAGTTATTTAATTTACTTAACCCTTTACCTATATATATATATATATATATATATATATATATATATATGTGTGTGTGTGTGTGTGTGTGCAAAGCTTAGAATAAACTACTGTATTGTATGATCACTTACATCCTGAAAGGACATGGCATTTAAAAAATATTCAATCTAATTTGTTAGTAAATCTTTTTCTTGTTGTTTACAGAAATTAATTTTGATTAAGATGAAGTACATACTTTTACTATGGTAATTCAGCACCATGTTCATCAAGGGCAAATGCTAATTAAAACAGTGTAATCTGATACTTATAAGATACAAAAGGAAATGGCAGATCAGCTCAAATCTGGTTACATGAATTTTTTCTTTTCTTTTCTTTTCTTCCTGTAAAAAATTTGATATTTTTATCTCCATTAAATTTAACAAGACCTACAGTGTAAATAATTTTTTATATTCATAATTTTCAGAAATTCTTTGAAATTCCTAAATATAATGTAATATTGAATGACTAATGTCAAAGAGAAGAGGATCTGAAAAATATTTTATTCTCACTGACTCCTCTGATTATGATTAACCTACCTTGTGAGTGTCTCCTGCTTTCAATATGTCCTGAGAGTTTTACAGTCTCCAAGCCTTCTTTCACCTGGCCCAGAAATTGTTGTATATATTTTTCTTATAACTTGTAGCTCACATGTTCTATCAATAGTATCAAATAATATATTGTATTTTTTAAATGACATGTGCCTTTAAAATGTTGGTGGTCATGGCACTCCACAGATTCCTTTTCTTTATTATCTGTGAATTACTATGCTTTTTCGGAAAGACAGTGACATTCAAAGCTAACAATATATAACATGCAAAAGGTTAAATAGTAATTCAACGCTAGCAAGATATAATATACGAAAGGTCAAATAGTAATTCAATGCTAACAACTTATAACACAAGAAAGGTCAAATTTTAATTTAAAATTGTATTGCAAAATTCAATTGTCACAGAGACTTTGATGATGCAGTTGCAGAAGGAAAAAGTGTCACTGCATAATTAATGTTCAATGACAAATGAAAAAGTTAATGAGTCAGTTTCTTGCAAATCTTCATAAATATCTCAGAACCATTCACTTAATGTCAAATAAAAATGAGTCTGACCAAAATCTTTTTAGTCTTCATCTTCCTAAATAAATTAACCAGAGATTTCTGATGCTTAATCTAATCTCCTTGACTTATCAAAGATTTTAAAAATAAGGAAGGTTAATAGGTTATGTCACACATCTATAGATATTCATATCTATGTTAAACTGGCTGCCTGCAAGAGTGATAGCTTTTCTGGTAGACTGATAGCTTTTCTGGCAAAACAAATCAGTAGAGAAGTACCATATATACTCAAGAATAGGTTGCACTTTTTTCACCAATATTTCAATAAAAATTAGGGTTGCAACCTATCCACTTGACATCATGGAGAATCTGAAGTAGACTGTGGCACATCAGTAGTCAAGGCGAGTACTCTTGGCTCAAAAGTTAAGCAAGAGAAAATGAATTTTTCCCAACATTTTGATTTTACACAATCACTTCTCCCAACAGTGCCATGTCACAAATCAAATAAAAGTGCTCATAATTACCATTTATTATCTGATTTACAACAAAAGACTATCATTTTCAAGTGATTTTAAGACTGAAGCAATTACTAGAATCCAAATTTTCACCTAAACAGAGCAGCCCTGCACTCATTAAATAAATACCATGCAATTACAACTTTGCTTACAGTTATTCAGTGCAGAGTAGTCATTTACTAGTATAAAAAATTCAATTCACCCTGATATTTACTGATACAAATTTTAATAATTGCAAACCCTAATCATGAGTAAGAGAAAGAGTTATAAAGTCAGTTTTAAGTTCAAAATGGTGGATTATGCTGAAGAACATGGAAACAGATCTGCAGAAAGAGAGTTTGGAGTTTCAGAAATATTATTTAAAAAATATTAGTTATATTTACATTAAAAAATGGCCATGTAACTACCCAGATTATAGGACAACCTATCTATAAATCAACTACAAATACCCACTTTGACAGCCCCAAGCTAAGGGTGTGACATGACTGCTGGTGCAACCTATCTATGAGTATATATGATAAATCATATGCAATGAATGCTCAGCAATTTCCTCACAGATAAAAAGGAGATGCAGATCATTTTAAAAAAATGAAGTTAGTTTAGTGAAATTATATTAAATTCATACAAGCCAAAGCCTAATTGTCAAAATAGTGAGAAACCATTCAAGTATATATCCATTCTTGTAAAATCATAACATCTATATATGTGATCCTCACCAGAAAAGTTTAGATTTAACTCCCTATCAAAAATACATCCTCAAAAGATCCCTGGAATTGTTGGTGAACAGTGCAGTTATTTTGTAGCAATTTATATTCTTGACATACACCAAAAGGAACGAATGATTTGCTTTCGTTTAAGTTGATGAGATGAATTTCTAATGAACACTGGTAATTATGCAATTAATGTTAAACCAGAAGAACCCTATGTTATTCATCTATGTTAATGTGCAAGTGGTATAACAGTTATTGGCATAGCAAATACTAGGTTGGCCACAAAGTCCTGACTCATTTAGGAAGTGGAAAGAAAACAACAAATCTTAATCTCTGTCTGCTGGAATTTCCGGTGACTACTGCATTTCAAGCCTGTTCCACATGGTCATGCTACACACTGCCAGGTTGACTAAGAAGAAGTTCAAATAGATGGATAATGTTGAGATTTTTCCACATCCACCATTCAGTCTCAATGCTGCTCTGAGTGACTTTGGCCTATTCCACTCAATGGCACGCTTCCTCTACGACCAGCAATGCAACACTTTTGATGAAGTGAAGGAAGCTTGTTTACAGTTTTTTGATTTAAAGCCAGTGGGCTGGTATCTGTGATAGATTTGAATGCTGGCTGATTGCTGACAGAAGATCGTCAAGAATGACGGACTTTATTATGAAGAATAAATGTTGGTTTTGCTCCATAAAATTTTATTGTTTTCTTTCCACTTCCCAAGCAAGTCAGGACTTTCTGGCCAAACTAATAGAATTGATGAGCCAAGTTCAAATTATGGCATAGTCTCTCTCTTCTTCTTTTGGTTATGGGTTAAATAGCAGGGTAGACTGGTCTCTATAGCCTTAAGTGGCAATTCTGAATTCAAAACTGTAGAGAAAGCAATGGGAAGTCACTAAATTATAGTAATTCATAGATAATATAAGGAAGGAAGCTGTCGAGAGCCATGATTGTCTACATCTTGAAAGACATTAAAAAAATAATCTCCTTTGAATGATTAACAATGTGTCCAAAATAAAAGCAGAAAATAATTCTGGATTATCTTTCAATGGAATTACATTCACAGCATTTTCTGGAAATCCAAGTTGATTGTCTATTTTCCACTTGGATATTTAATTTTGTTCTTTAAGGAAATAAATTCCAAAATTCTAATTCTTGAAATCTTACCTCATTTTTAATCACTTCCTTTCTTAACCTTTGACTCAAATATGAACTCCATTTTCTGTGATTATTCCTCCTCTGTATTCCATATTAATTTTGAATCTCTGAAAACATGCAAGATAACCAACTTTTAATTCCTACCATTTCATCATATTCTCCAAGTGACTGAATAACTAGAAGTGGACGCAAGAAATCAGGTGATAAATTGTGGCAATTACTGAAAGGCGTGTGTGATATTATAAGATCTTGGCATCAACTGAAGAAATATGACAATGGATTCTCTCTCTGTAATGATTTAAATTAAAATTCACGGCTCTGTGTGTTATAAATTCCTGCCTCATCTGAGTTTGTGTCTGACAGCAGCTACTTAGAATTCTTTATTCGCTTTTCTAAATCAGTCGACATATTGAAAACTTCAAACATCTGCGCTCACTGCTTTTCATAAAGCATCTTTTACTCTAAACACACATACATGCTCTCACACACATATACTGGCTCTCTCTCTCTCTCACACACACACACACACATGCACATGTATACATATATTTATTTGAATTGGGTGTATTTGAGCAGCAATTTTAATGAAACTTGCATGTATATATAATTGTGTATTTGGGCAGCAATCCCTCTTTTATACAAGCTTCATTAAAGAAACCTGATTTTTGTTCAACTTTTCTTGTGATTTCTTTTATGGATATAAAGTGTGTAAAAATTGTACAAATATTCTATATATCTGAGCACTTTTGGCTATTCTATTTTATATATATATATATATATATATATATATATATATATATATATATATATATATATATATATATAATAGATGGCCACTCATATTCGAGGATACCCGTCTACTAGGGCAGCTAGCCAATCCCTATTACAGACATTCACTCAGGCACATTTGTGTTTGCTCAACACCCACAGAGTCCAGGTGTGGTTTATACTGCAACTATGCTCAGCAGACCTTAGTTACAGTTTCTGGGAGATAGCATGTTATCTAGCATGATCAACAATTTGAATACAGCCTGCATGCTAAAGCCCTCAGCCACGATGACTTTTTTCTACCACAGCTATCAATGGCCCTCATGAGTTCTGTCTACCCAATTTCACTCACAAGGCTTAGGTCAACCTATGGTATGGCTTTCAGGCACTTTCCAAAGGTGCCACACACTGGGATTGACCTCAATCTATTCCACTAACATCAGGAAGTCTCTTTCCTGACAAACTGATCATGGTAAGATTTGAATACATATATTGTGTTTGTGATCACGTGACCTAAAATATATGTATGTATATATATATATGTGTGTGTGTGTGCGACTAGATACTTACAATTAAGCATGAAACAGACTGGTGCCACTGGGTATTGGCCACACTTTTATATTTATAGATACTCTATGTCTAATAAATATAGCATACCTTAAAACTATATTTTTATATGTGCACGTGCGTGCATATGTATGTGTGTGCATGTAAATGCATTAGCTGATATGAATGTAACTGAATATTGATATGAAATTTTCATTGTATAATATTCAGTCTATTTGATTAATACACACAATTGAATGAAGTACATTGACAAATGAGATTATATTGAAAAATAAATATTTTGTGTAAAATAAATTGTTAATCTTTAGGCTGTGGATGTGTGAATGTGTTTACGTGTGTGTACTATACCTAACACACATTCAGTTAAAAATCAATGAAAGTTCTTTGTTAAGGATTTTACATTGATAATATTTTGTCCATTTTCCTTGTTTTTCAATAAAAAAATCCTCATCAAATTTTGTTGGCCTTTCACCAAACTTTTGCATTCATTAGTACACATATCACCAAATCTTTCTATTTTATATTTCTTAATTGACTTGATAAAAAGAATTTATACACACACACACACACACACACATATATATATATATATATATATATATATATATATATATATATATATATATATATATATATATATGTACATGTTTTTACGTTTTGTATATGCATGTTTATATATGTATTTATATACATATATATATCTGTATGTAGGTATGTCTTTATATATATATATATATATATATATATATATATATTGTCATCCACAGACAGACTGTTTCGCTGTATCAGAGCTCATCATTTCCCAATGTGAAAGCTAAAGGTAATTTAGTAGGAGTAGTGGAAATGATTATCAGTATTGATTAATATGTTCACAAGTTTCAAAATATGGGCTTTATCAACAGTACCCAGACTCAATAATTATACCCTTTAAGCCTCTCTGGATATTAAAATAGGCCTAAACTCTTTGATCACACAAATGGTAAATGGCATCTGCTGACATTATAACATGTCTTTTACATCTGTTGGTAAAATATAGCAAGAGTTGCAGGTAGACTCAATGAATGAGCCAGCTGTTTTTCCATTATGTCATCTCCTCCATGTTCAATAGCAAGAGGTCTAGCAAGTTAACTAACTAGGACTGTGAAAGCTCTTACAGTGCATGTTAAGTAGAATGGACATCATGCAGACAGGCCTTATCTTGCTGCACATCAACTTGAAATTGCAGAAATGGCAAGCGAGGGACTGAACAATGTTATATGCCTACAAACTGTAAAGGTGAGCAAAAGTTATAGCATACTACAGCATAATGCATGGATTGGGTCTCTGTATCATGGGAACATACATTCTGAATGATATCACTCCCCAGGTCTCCATTGCCCAGTAAAATGACCATTACATACAGATAGGTGGAACCTGCTCTTATCAATTGGCATTACAGAGTACCAAACCATTCTCTTGTCAATTTGCCTGGCAGCAACAATTCCCAACAATCCGGCAACTACATTTGACCTTATCTGTACCACTGTTCCCTTTACAATTTTGATGAATATATATATAATATGGTTGATAAAACCAGATCTCCAGGTGTGGGAATGTTCATTAGACCACTGTTGCCAACATTGAAGTGTACATCACATCCACCATGTGCAGCAATTCTCTGAAATAACCACCCAACCAGTCAAAAGCTGCTCAAAAAGCTCCTAATCCAACTCTTCTCAAGTGGCTTTGATTTGAGTGTGTATATCTGACATGTGCCACCTGCTTGCAATTGAGTTTTTCACCATAACATTGACCACTGTCTGGAGATCAGATGCAGGCTATGTCCAAGTATGAGTCTCTATATATTGTCTGTTTTGAGACATGTACAAAGAACACAAAAATTGAAAATGTTATCAGAATATCTACTACCCATTAGCATGCACCTAAGTTAAAACAGCCTTATTCTTCAAGGTGTTGGGATTTTATTTTCAACCAGTACATACATACATATATATATATATATATATATATATATATATATATATATATATATATATATATATATACAATTTCAATATATTTTATTTATATATTATATAGAGTTATTGGAAAGTGCAAAATCGTGTTGATGTAAGTTTGTGACCTTTTGCAATTGATTGCAAAGGGCGTGAAACTCAGGGTCATAAACTCACATCATATATATAAAAGATTGTTGCAAAAGTTTGGGCCCAATTAGAAAATAAAAAACAATGTAAACTGGGCAGAAACTTTGTGCAATGATCGAATATATATATATATATATATATATATATATATATATATCCAAGAATCTCTTTACCCTGGCATTGGAATTTGCCAAAGAATATTCTAACATCTTCAGTGAAGAGATAAATATAATAATGAACTGTAGAAGATCAGTTCTCATCCATAATAAAGAACATTGGGTTTTCATATTTCAATGGGATCATTAGATTCTGCAGTCTGATTGATCTGATGGGTCTATTTATTTTATATAAACTTTTTAGTGCTTATGATGATATTAATGTTGATAACATAGGCTTATAAGGAGATGATGGTTTTATGGTAGTAAAAAAATCAACTAAAATTAAGGTAGATATATTAAGGAAAATGATTCATAGAGAATTAAATTAATTAAAAAGATTAAATTTTAAGGTTAAGATAACTACTAATGTTTAACATAGATTTTCTTGATGTTACATTAGATCTCATTAAGGATGTACGTCAACCTTATATGAAAAATAATGCCAACCCAAATTATATTCACACCAAATCTAACCACCCTCTATCTGTAATCAAACATATGCCTTTGTCTGTAGAACATAGGATTAGCAACCACTCATTGCCTAAAAATATGTTTGATAAATATAGTGGTGTGTATAATAAAGTTTTAAAGAATAGTGGTTATAAGCAGGCTTCAGAAAAGTTTAGAAAATATGTTGATAGTGGTCCAAAGAAAAGAAATAGAAATCGAAAGATCATTTGGTACATACAGCCATTTAATTAATTAGTCAGTACTAAGTTCTTCCAATTGATTGATAAACATTTTCCTAAAAGTAAAATATTTAACAGGAACACATTAAAACAAAGTTACAGCTATACCAATAATCTTGAGAAGATTATAAAGTTACACAAATTTTAAACAATTTAATAATCTGGATCATAGTACATGTTCCAAGATAAATATTATTAATGACATTGGCCAGTGTATTTATAAGAATTCAGACTAATGCCCATTTCTAAATAAATGTTTAACTAAGTCTCTTGTGTACCTTAGTACTATCTTTGCAATAGAGAATCCAACAGTTGAAAAATTCTATATTGGTAGTACTAAGAATTCTTTTAAGACTAGGTGGTCTCAACATATCTTGTCTTTTACCAACAGTACTTACAAAAATAATACATCATTTTCTAAATATTTTTGGAGTCTAAAAATGATAATAAGTCTCCTAAGGGAAAATGGAAAATTTAAAAAACGGCAAGGACATATGAACCTTATTTTCTGTATCTACGTGAAAAACTCATCAGATTTTTTGACAAAAATTCATTATTAAATCAAAGAAGGGAATTAACAGTAAATTGTAAGCACAGTAAAACTGTGGAATTTGATAATTCTCTTTCTTATATTTATTTTATTTTGCACTATATATGGCTTATCTTTCTATTTGTATTAATCTGGATTTAATATAATTTTTTATTAATTTCCGGTGGTATTGGTACATCTTGTACAGATGTATTGGTAGTTCATTGCTATTTTTGGCATTTTACATTGATTGATTAGTGCTCTTAACATCTTATATGAAGGATATTTATTTAACAGTTGCATATTAATTTACCAAATAATTCTATATATTTAAATTATTTACTAGTTTCTTAAAGAGTTCAATAATTATATATATATATATATATATATATATAATTCTCATTATATATATATATATATATATGAGTAGCCAGGTTGTTATAATGTTAGCATAATGTTAGCAGGTTTGAATCTCACAATGACTGATTTGTATAGAACACTTTTTGATATCAGACTGGGGTAGAGGGTTCAAGCATATGATCCCATTGGAAAGTACCCACAAACCAAGCCATGGGATGACCCAAGCCTTGTGAATGAAATTAGGTAGATGAAACTGTTCAGAAGACATCAATGGTTGTACCAGCACAAAATAACAAGTCATCATTACCAAGAGTATTGGACTTGACCAATGAGTGATCACAACAAATTATGTGTTGACTCTGAGAAATGGTAACTATGATCAGTTTAGCATGGTTGTAGTATCAATCATTGAGCAGCAATTAGCAAGCCTCCCTAATTATAGTCTCCATATTCTGAGATTGATAGATGCCTATTTGCTTTATAAATATAATAGCTGAATTCTTCATTTGAGTTCACCTGTCTGCTATATTGTGTGTAATTTCATTCTTATCTTCTGTTCTTCACATGAAATCATATTACTATCATTATACTATTCCTCCCAGATAAATATTCTTCCTATCTATAAAGGAAAACAGATGAACATCAGAGTGAAGGTTTATTCAATGCATTTTGACCCCTTTTTCCAAAGAATTGCTACTTTGTGAAAGAGATTCATATGTGGATGCCTCCTTGAATTCTAAAATCCTAACCTCTTCAAATCAGATCTTCCAGCAGCCACCCTCTCAAAACTACCTCCTCAAAGTACTTGATGTAGACCACTGTGTTTAGTCTGGGGCCCTCACCAAAAAATTCAGGAGTTCTTTTATTAGAATGATCAGAGTGAGGTTTCTGAGCTGCATAATCACCATTAGACTCATCGAACTCTTTTTGAATCCTCTTCACCGTCCTCGGATTGACACCCAAACACTCTGAAATGTTTGTATTGGAGCTTTTGACAAACAGTACAGCATGCTGTTCACAAATTTCTGGTAGAGTGAATTCCATCATGGAGCTCTTGTAGACAGTGCCCAACTGATCTTACTACACTGTGCAGTCATCAAAATCAAGAACAAACAATGCATATGTGCAAAATTAAAAATATAAAATGAAGACAATTTACCCAATGCTCCCTGTATATCATATTTATGTTACTGTCACAAGGTTAGATCATCCTCATTTTCCCCATAATCCATGCATCAGATCTAACAAAGTAAACCTGGCAGCTGATCTTGGAAAGGACCTCCAACAATTAGGGTAAAGAAATTGCTTGTAAATTTTAATGTCACCAAAACAAAACTGCTTTCATTTAACCTCCACACCTAACCTTTTCTGCTTGCCATCAAGATGGCAGTTGTTAGACTCCAAGACAGTAACTCACAGTGCCTTCTTGGCCTCATATTTTCTACTGACTTGAAGTAGATCAACTATATTAAATCAATAGCTATATCTACTGCAAGGAAAGTTGCATCACTGTATTGTGCCAGAAAACTTTTCCTGTGAGAAACCATCTTGCAGATTTACAAATCTACCATTTGTCTGTGCAATGAATACTGTTGCCACATCTGGTCTGGTGTTCCTGCTGTAATTCTAGAGATTCTTGACAAAATCCTCCTTATTCTAATCTTCACTTTGTACTACCTCCTCTTTTATTCATATCACACATCTCATTCATTTTAACTGTTTCAACAGTAACCCTCAACACTAAAATCTTGACCTCTTCAAAGCAAGGGTCAGTCATTATCTATCCTTCTTATCCTAATTTTCAATTCCTACCACCTCCTCTTTCATTATTCATATCATGCACCTCATTCATCAGTCTGTATTAGGTCAATTCTAGTATGAAAAATATACATTGTTATTACAATTATTTTTCTTATAAGCCATTTTTAAAAAAGTTTCTTATTTCACAACAAATTATTGATCCATAGGCACTTGTCTTTTATGTTGATAACAATTATGTTGTTGGTATTATATTCAAGTAAAAATTCAAATCTCCACAAATAAATGTGATTGGCTACCAATTCCTTTCACATTATAAATTCAACAATTTTCAGCTTTCTTCATCTTTGTAAAGTTTTCCTTCCAAGGAAGGTGAAAAGAGATTTATTGATTTTCTTCTTTGGATAAATAAATGTGTGTCTACTTTGACACTGAGTAAAATTTTTAAATAATCATTGCTCATCATATTTCCGTTTAGTCCATCTGAGAAATAATCATCTCCAGAACACTGGAATTAACAAAATGGTTGGAATACTTTGTAGACAATTGTCTACAAAGTATTCCAACCATTTTGTTAATTGTATATTTTCTATTTTCAAACAGTTCACATATTTAAGTTCTATGAAGAAAAAATATGACAAAATAATTTGTAAGAATATCTTTTGACTTGAAGAAATGATGGTAGAAAGCTAATGAAGACATCCTTTTAAGTTATCATTCTCAGACAGAAAGGAAGGCATACAAGAAACAGAAAGAGAGGAAGAGAGAAAGAATGGGATAAGAGGGAAAGTGAGGTAGGAAGATGGAAGAAATGTAAGAATATGGGAAGAAAGACAGGAAGAGAGAATGAGAGACAGGAAGATGAAAAGAAAGACAGAAAACAGAAAGGGAGGCAGGAAGATGGAAAAAATATAGAGAGGCAGGAAGATGGAAAGAAAGACAGAAAGACAGAAAGAGAGGGAAGAATGAAAGAGAGATAGGATGAGAGAAAGGGAGGCAGGAAGATGAAAAGAAAGACAGAAAGACTGAAAGGGAAGGTGGAAGAAGGAAAGAAAGACAGAAAGGGTGGCAGGAAGAGGGAAAGAAAGACAGAATCATGAAAGACAGGGGGATGGAGAGAAAAATGAGTAGATACATAGAAAGACTTTCTGTCTTTCTTTCTATGGATGACAGGAAGATGGAGAGGGTGGCACAAAGACTGGCATGAAAACAAAATGGACAATAAAATGCCAGAAATAAAAACAGTGTAACATAAATGAAAAAAAAAAAGACTTCTTGCAGTAAGATAGAAAAACAGAAATGAAAGCAAGGAGGCAGGTAAAAAGTTAGACTTGTATGAAAGGCAGTCAGTCAGGAAGACAAGCACAAAGACAGAAAAGTAATGAGGCATGAATATAAATAGAAAAAGTAAAATCATATATTATTATTTTATATATGATAGCTTTGTTATTTAAATGCGGCTTTTACAAAAAGACAACATGTGAATCTAACTAGTATTGCCTATGATTTTCATTTTCACTAATCTATTTTACAGAATTCTGAGACATGTTTTATTAAAAAGAATCGACAAGGAATGACTGTTTAGCCTCTTTATGATTTTCCCCTTGTTTTGAATAAGATGTTTGAAGTTAGGTGTAGAAACTTGTCAAAGAACTTTTTTTTAATTATTTCCCTAGTCCAATGCATGTTTAGATCTTAGTGTCACATTTTCCATTCTCTGTTAAAACCCTTCCCAGATATCTGAAATTTTGCACATTAATGTTTATATCTCCAATTCATAACATGCATCTTGGGCCTTTTCTCTTGCAGATGACCATATTTCCTGTCTTCTTGCAGTTGATGGGTTGTCTTTTTTGTTCTTGCTTTCTTCTGTCAAGGAGTTCCTGTAGTTAAGTTGATGATCAATATAGTGCCCTAATAGAATAAAACGTTTAGTCCCACTAGTTTACAATTAACTTTATAAGGTGAGAGAAATACTTCTTCTAAAGAGAGTCAAACAAAAGGGAGTAAATTTAAATGAATCGGAGAGAAGAGAGTAAATTTAAATGAGTCAGAAAGGAATTAAATTTAAATGAGAAGGGAGTAAATTTAAATGTCGGACAGAAGAAAGTAAGTTTAAATGAGTCAGACAGAAGGGAGTGAATTTAAATGAGTCAGGCAAGGGAGTAAATTTAAATGAGTCAAACAGAAGGGTGTAAATTTAAATGTGTCAGATAGAAGGGAGTAAATTTAAATGAGTCAGACAGAAGAGAATAAATCTAAATGAGTCAAACAGAAGGGTGTAAATTTAAATGTGTCAAACAGAAGAAAGTAAGTTTAAATGAGTCAGACAGAAGGGAGTGAATTTAAATGAGTCTGACAGAAGGGAGTAAATTTAGATGAGTCGAACAGAAGGGAGTAAATTTAAATGAGTCAGAAGGGAGTAAATTTAAATGAGTCGGACAGAAGAGAATAAATCTAAATGAGTCAGACAGAAGGGAGTAGACCGACCGGATATAGGAACAAGTACCCTCCACTTAGATTAATTGCAATTAATAAAGTAATAGTAATTGTGATGCACTAATCGGTGTTATATGTAACAGAACAGAGTTTATACATGGAGTGATCATTATTGTAATAGCAGTGTAGCCAATGGGCCAGTTCAGACATTGCAACTTATGCTGACCTTTACTTGATCTAAGTTTCTGAATTTATTCTTCCTTTGAAATATCTTCTCTTCTTACTTTGCCTCATGGCAACAAGAAAGATGAGTTCAATAAATCAATGGCCCCTTATTACTTGATGACAATGAACATCAAATAAAAAGGAGTAGTAATTGGAATTGCGAAAAACCAAGACCCAAAATAACAAAGAAATACATTTTACACTTAACAATCTATGCTGCCCGTTATGCTTTCTATACTTTACACATTTTGATTTTACTGTACAATTTTACCTTACTACACACAAATACTTTAATCATTTGACTATAGCATCCTGTAGATAATGCTTATAATATCCTTTAACAATAATATGCTCCATCAAAAATATTGTCAATTTAATTCTTCTCTACCATTTCATTGTGCTCAAAATTAAAATTAATTTGGAAATAACAATCCATGTGCCATTCAATAATATGGCTCACTTATGTTATGACCAATATTGAACTCTACATGACTTTTTTGCTTTTTCTACAACCAGAGAATTGCCTGTGTTAGACTGATTTCTGAAAATGGAATTACTTACATTACCAGAGTTTTTGTAAATGAGTTGGGCATTAGAAGCACATCTACCAGCATTGCTATTTGTTTGCTACCATTTTTGTCTTTCCTTATAGATTCTAAACATGAAGAAGGCTGCAGAATGGACTGACCAAAATATAGCAACAAAAAAGTCAAAAAATAAAAAAGAGTAAGTAGACCAAACAACTGTTGGAATGATAATTAACTACACACAACTATATATATATATATATATATATATATATATAGTTGTATATTTAGGCAGCAATCCTTCCTTTATGCATGTTTCATTAAAAACGACAGACAAGGTACTACGGTTAAGCTTTTTATTTAATTTTTCTTGTGTTTGAACAAGAGCTTTCTTTTCTGGACAAAGGGTGTGTAAGAACTGTCCAAATGTTTTATATTTCCGAGCGCTTTCGTCTATACCTTTAGCCATTATCAAGGATGATTCGATTTTTCAGCTTAATCAGCTTAAGTTCAGTAGTACCTTGTCTGTCATTTTTAATGAAACATGCATATATATATATATATATATATATATATATATATATAGATATATATATATAGATATGTAGAGAGAGAGATGGCATGAAGATTGCATTTAAGCATAAAACAAATTGTCACCACTGGGTACTAACTTCAATATCCACTTTTTTATTTACATATGCTCTATTCTCCTGCTATTGAACACTTTAATCCAAAAATATAGCAGAATAGCTTCAAACTATATTTTTAATATTCACTGTTTAAATGTGCAAATAAAATATTTGCAATACCAAGAATACCTTGAAATCAAATTATGAAATCTCTTCCTCTCTCTTAACTAATTAAGTGCATTGACAAGAGGAAAGTTTGTAAGGAAAATAAATATTTCTCATGAATTCTTTTTTCATCATTAAGCTTCAGATTTATTGATGTATTCACACATTCTCTAGTGAATTACGTTCACTGACAAGGAAGGAGATTATGTTTAAAATAAATGCTTTTTTTTGTTATTCAGTTGCTGATTTATTGACAAACCTGTACATGAGGTTGGCTCAATAAGTCCACAACCTGACACAGTTTTTGGTTGAATTTTGATTGGAAATTTTCACTGTGTACTGTTCAGTTCATCTGATTAATATTTTCTACTCAATCAAGTATATTGACAAAGAAGGCTTTGGAATTATTGATATACCTGCATATGATTGGCAATGTCATTAGTCCTGACCTGGCATCTCACCTTCAGTTCTTTTTCTCTCTGTCTTTTTCTATAAATATTTTCATGGTAATTGTTCCCATCAACTTTCCTCTATGGTAACTAGACTTTATGAATTTAAGTGCAGTAAGTGCAGCCTGGTCTAATCCTATTACATGATGTAGCCATAAGTTCTATGCTAACAGTTTCTTCTATCACACTTCTTGCTTGTGGAACTCAATGCTGGCTCAATTTCCGTTCTTTTATTGGTCTCACTCCTTAATAATGTTTTTCTTATATTATTTCACACTCAGTAACCCCTTGCATATTAGTGGCTTTGTTACTTTGCTTGGGGTGAAATGATTAAAAGGAAATAGATTCCATATATCTGATTACTTATATAATGTGCTGTTAAGAACACACTTGAAACACTTGGAAAACAAACCAGACATTTCACTAATTAAACAATTTTCTTTCAGAAATAAACAAAGCAATAATAAACAATGCATCTTTTGCGCTGTAATAAATTAGGAATGACTACTGAAAAATACTCAAGCCTACAATTTAATGTTTAAAATTCTTTTAGTATAATTTCTTTGTTTTCTAACTACAGACTCTGTGCATTCTTCTGTTAATGACTAACAATATTACAAGGAAGAACAATTTCTCAGGATATTTTATCCTCAATGATTCAAAACTAACCAATAATCTTCTTCTTTGTAAATCTAATCAGCCATATTGTTGTCTTGCTTAGCAAGATGTACAAGACATACAACACAATAAGATCTTTAAACACTCAACTCATTTGATTAGACCATTGTACATCACCCACTCAGTGAATGAAAATAACAATTAAAATCCCAATTACTAATTAAATCCACTAAGATGCAAGGGGTTACTGAGTGTTAGAGAATAAAAAACATTAAGGGGAGAGAACAACAATTAAGATAGAAGAAAATGATTGACATTGCATATAAATTTTTGGAGATCAATTTTGAAGCCAGAAGAGAATTCCACAAGCAAAAAGTGTGATAGAATTACTGTTAGCATAAAGATTATGGTTACATCTAGCCATTTTGACCATAAAATGATGAGTCATTGCAACCTATCTAGTAGTGCACTTAAATTCATAACGTCTAGGTACCATAGAGGAAAGTGATATTTATTCTGTTAACTACAGAAATGTGGCACAAGGCCGAAAAGGGGATTGGGGAAAGGACGGTCTTCTTCTGTCTTAACTATAACTTAGCTAGCCACAAATACTGACCCAATCGTACAAAAACAATATTCCTGACACCAAAACAACACATTCATACGTACCTTTCTTACTACAACCACCATAATGCCTCTTTGTCTCTATGAAAATACTAACTAGTCCCCATATTTACAATTCGTTGTCTGTGGGGGGTGGAATAAAATAACAATTCTAAAAATTAACCCCAATGAATATTTGCAATAGAGGAAAGTTGATGAGAACAATTACCATGAAAATATTTATAGAAAAGGCATAAAGAAGCTACATTATGGCAGTGGGAAAAGCTGAGATGCCAGATCAGAACCAATAACAGTGCAGATCCTTCTTTGTATTTTATCAAGAATCTCTAGATATTTAGCCAGGTTTGATGTGGCATCATTATTCAAAGCATGGACGAATGGAGACTTATAAATATGTAAGATAGATCCTGGAGAGAAAAATTGTCTATCATAACACAGTGAACCAACTTTCCTCACTGCAGACTTAACAAATGATTCAATATAATCTTTCCACTTCATGTCAGTGGATAATATTAGTCTGAGAAGGTGCAATGAGTCACTCTCTTGGAGGTTAGCATCAGCCATGCTGATGGAAGGTAAAATGGGTTCTCTCAGACAATTGAACGTGAGTATTTTTGTTTTGGAGGCATTAAAATTATCATTGTCCCAGTTACTAATTTTTAATAGTCCCAAATATTTTGTGCTTGAATACGATCCAATTTATAGTAACTCCAAATTAATGCTTTACTTGATTAGCTATATACGCATATATATATATATATATATATATATATATAAGGTGAAGGGCTGTTTGGAAATAATTTGAGAGTTTCAAATCACTCAAGAAAATTTCTGATCATGCCTGTGAGGAAAACAGTCAGCCACCAAAAGTTATGCAAAGATAGTTAAACATGGAGTTTGAATACAGTCTGTAAAATCAAAATTACAATAGATCTCAATTACTGTGCGATACTGTTGATAGCAATGGACATTGTGCTAAGGAGGAAGTTAGTGTGTTTATTGTTTGCATAGAATTTCCTTCTATGCTCTTTACAATTTCATGTAATGTGGAGAAGAAATAAAAAGAATTGAAGCAATTACTGATGATCTGATGAAAATCAGAATAAGAAACTGGTGTCTTGGAACAGATTATACTGCAGGAAATCTGTGATCATGAAACATATAAGAGGATTTGGATTAAACTGGTCAATATCAGTAGATATACTGACTGAGAGAAAACAATCTGGTAATCTAGTCCAGTCACTTCATATGACGGTGGGCTGAAAATTTCATAGGCTGACAATGAAGGAATGATGCTAGAGCTGGGAAATCTTGCATGCATTCATTTCAACTCTTCTTATTAATAACTGCATTGTTTCTTTCCAGGTAAACTGACATCTGAGTGTTAAAAGACTTCAAAAGTAGTAATGACTTCTTTTAAAAATAGAGAAAATTTGGCATTGTGGTATTATCAAGTATCGGAAAGATATTCCTACTGACATGGCTGCTACATTAGGGGATGACTTCCCATCTTTATCAACAGTGCAAAAGTGGGCAGCTGAATTTTAGGAGTCTTGAAGATGACCCAATGTTACCTGAATTGACATACACCTGTTAAAGACTGAAACATTGTAATAACAACAAAAATAAGGACAATAGTTTGCATGTAAATAGTGTAAATAATGTTAACTCCTCATTCCAGAAATTCAGACAGAAACATAAAAGATCTCCTTTATCTGAAAAAATAATGAACACCTGAAGATGACCAGAGGTTACTTGGCTGAAATGTTTTGTCTTTAATGACTACCGAAAATAAAAACAAAAGCTGAAATAAATCAATTCCTCATCTCAAAAATCAACCAAAGAAATTAATCTGAATAAGAACACATACAATAAATGTCTGTAGTAAGTTCTTTTTATTGTCAATCAGTTTGAAGAAAAACGTTTACTACATCAATTCACTCACTGTTTTACATCATTCAAAGCTGAATTCTTTGCACCATCTCTGCGCAGTAATTGCTTTTTCTGATCACACAAAAAAGAAGACATTTAGAGGCTCTTCTTCCTTATTCACATACATCAAAGAAAATTAGCAGCTTCAGCTAAAGTACATTTTGGTAATCAGTCCAAACATTATACTAAATAATGCCTGCTTCCGAGTCACCAAGTGGAAACATCTGATTGGACAAAATCTATATTTACTAGCTGCAAATTCCGTTCAAGAAGGTGAGAAAGGAGAATAAAGAATCTTCTCTGTTGGTTTCATCATTAATAAGCGATTGAAATATGAAGCAGAAAAGAAGCCTGGAGACACTTTTAATCTCAGAAAATATTCAAGAGGGATAATTAAAATTTTTATTTGTCCTACAAATTTTAAAATTAATATCAGTTTGTACTTTTAAACCATTTCTTGCATGCAATACATAAAAAAATGTCTTTTATTTAATAATTTTTTTGTTTTCTATAAATGACAAAATAACATTAATCAAAAGAAAAAATATTTTTCTAACCAATAACTAAAGATTTTAACCACAAATTAATAATAAACACAAAAGAATTTTTATAATAAACTAGCCAAAGTATCTGTCTATATTTCTGAGATGAGGTATTGCAACTGTTTACATTGTTCAGACTGTTGTCCTCATTTTCATTGTCATATTCACAATGTTTCAGCTGTTGTACACTCCAGCCTTCTTCAGGATCTATTTATATTTTTGAGATAAGGTATTGATACTATTTACACTATTTATATTGTTCGAAACTGAAAATGAGATATCCAGAAAAGGTGTGGCATGGGGAACTAGAACAATCTACCCCAGTGGATGAAATAAAGGGTTCAGTTTGAAATTCTAAAGTATATCACCTGAAGAAGGTTGGAGTGTACAACAGCTAAAATGTTGTGAATATGACAATGAAGATGAGGACAATAGTCCGAACAATGTAAATAGTGTAAATAGTAGCCAAAGTATAAATGACAAATATCTGAGAAATATTTTGCCAGCTGACTGAAATCTTAAGGCACAATCAAATAGTGAAAAATGCCTTCCAAAAGCTAAACAATGTATTAAGAAACAGGAAATTTTCATTAGAAACAAAGAAAACTGTGTTAAGCCACAATCTATATCAATCTTCTATATGGCTGTGCATACTGAAAAATTCCTTACAGGTGAAGAGGAGACTTGAAGCAATAGTAGGATGTTGAGAATGGACAGAGCATGTAAGTAATGAGGAAGTATTAAGGAAAATGTAAAAAGAGACACTTAGAATCAGAAAGACAAAATTGAAATTTCTTGGATGCATAGTGAGGAAAGTGGACTTGGAGAATTTGACACTCACAGTACATATAATTACAAAATAAACAGTAAGTCACTTAACAAATTTGTACAAATGAATAACAGAACAGATTGGGAAGGATAGTAAAATAACAAACATTGCTAAAAGTTAAAAAAGAATTGGAAGTCATGAAGAGACATGGGCACATATAAGAAGTACTAATTGGCATATGTTGTGCATCTTTTTTACCTTTAAACATGTTGCATTCATGTTCATCAGGTGATTCTATCAAAATGATCTTTAAGCGAAAGTTTATTTGTCTGCATGTCCCATAGTAGAGAGAGAATTCAACATGGAACAACATTTATTTTATCATTATTATATATCATAAACATGAAATGATATCTACATAAAAAAAGATGTACTTTTTCTTATTTTAATAATTTGTTTGGAATAGTATAATGCTATCCAAATGAATATTGATTATGTAAAGGACAATTCTGATAAAGAACTTTACATTGTTGATGGAATCACACCATAAACTTATTTTCAAAAAAAGAAAATCACGTGAATCACTTGCTAAAGAGAATTTGATGTTTTTGGTCAGATGCCATTGTCAGGTGTAAGAAATCAAGCTGCAATGAATTATTGATGTAGCTTCTCCAAATAAATACCTTTTTGTTAATGGCCACTGACGATGTTTGGGAGTAATATGATTAAATATTTAAAATGCAAATAGTATATAAGTGTAACCAAGAAGTACCCAATCAGAATGATGCTGAGATGATAGGTAAGCAAGGACCCATTAAAGATAATATAAACAAAACATGGCATAGACCTTGGATTTCACTAAAAAGAATTCATATCTTTTGCTTTCAAGATTTAGTTGTTCTGATTGTTCTACAAGACATTTTATGGCCTTTCACATCACAATTCCAATAAATTATAAGAATCATAACAGCACACCGTGTATCCGTCAGCCATAATAAATGTGGTGTGTCCTCAGGCAAGATATATAAAAATTTTATTTTTACTACTTTTAAAATGTTAGGCTTGAATAAATGTTTAATTGTCTAGGATGTTTTTTTAGTACGCATTCTTTTAAGAAGTGTATTTTTATGAAGTCAAGGTGGTTTGTGTAAAAAATTGTTGCATTTGTGTATATTTTTCAGCTCAGCTGAAACCACCAAATTTGTGAAGGATGCATTTTTAGTTTATGGAAAATTTTTTTTTTTTGTATATACTGACCAATAAGAGATGTAGTTTCAAGCCCTAGTAAAATATTGAATGGGGTCCTTGCGAACCTAAATTTCTGAATAAAATGGATGAGGGGAGAAGATTTTTTGGAAGCAAGGGGACAAGGCAACTCAACATCAAGGAACAAAAGGCATTTGACATCAAGAAGAAAGCATCAAAAAGACACAAGGTTACCAGCCAGCTGCAGAGAGACTGAAGAATTTTGAAGTTCAAGTGAAAATTCTTTTGCAGTTGGACAATAAAGAACGAAAAGAAATCAAAGAAATTTTCCTAAGCACCAACTGTATGAATTTAAAATCAACTTTTCTAAAATGACTAGATGCCCCAGAAATGTTTTTGGGGGCAAGTAAAAGTAGGTGTTTTCATTTTTCCTCAAAGGCACTTTTATTTTTAACTGCCTTCTTGTATTATTTTCTCTTTTTATTTTTTCAAAATCCTTGTTTTTTCCCAAACTAATTTTGTTCATTTTTTAATGGTAATCCTTTTTATCAGAAATTTGTTATACTAGCTTTAAAGCAATTTTTGTGTGAACTTTGTATTTGTACCTTTTGTGTAATTGTGTAATAAATGTGCTTTCCTCTTAAAGTTTTATGCAAGAAATGAGTCCTATTTTGTGATTTGCACCTATTATGACTTGCTGTTCCAAATAACTAGGTTTTTGTGTTTGGCACAAGAACCTAGATTTTGTAGGGAATAAAATTTTTATAGATATAGCCTGATGGAGTACATCCCTCTTCAGCATGTTTTGGAATTCAGAATTTTCCTTCTCCTAGATTGGTCGCCACCTCAAGGCAAGAGAGTCCAGTCTGTGTTATGCTAATTTCACTTTTGGCACTGATAACCTTCACACTATCTACAACTCCTACAGCATTAATTACATGAAAACCAATTCTGGTCCCAACATGTAAATGCAGGACAATGTGACAAGCTAAAAAAACATTTTTTAAATTTTCTTCTTAAACCTTATTGTATGGTATGCTTACCAGCAATATTATTTTTTATTTTATTTCTTGTTAATCAGTAGAATGAAGTCAGAAGAAAATTAATGAAATTTGTTTTTCTACAAAGAGAACACACAAAGAAAGTATCAAAATATTTTAAAGACTGAGACATGAAAATATATACAAAATTTGAATGAAATTGTTGCAGGGATTCGTTTCCATTTCTTGTCAAGCAACAATGCCTGGGCTAAAAGAAAAGTGTATAATCCAGCCATTTTTTATTTTTTCTCTATTTTCTAATAAATATAGATTTTGAAATATACCAAAAATTTAGATGTGAAATTTGATCATCTTGTCATCAACAAAGCAACAGGTATTGAACTAGTAATAATATTTAAATAATTAAATATTAATATTTGATTAAATTATTGAAACCCTTCAACAAAATGAGTAAGTTATCAAATATGACATTTTGGCCATTATATACTCTAGCCTTCTTCAGGATCTATCTATATTTCTGAGATGAGGTATTGTAACTATTTACACTATTTACATCATTTGGACTGTTGTCCTCATTTTTGTCATCATATTCACAATGTTTTAGCCACTGTACACTCCAACATTCTTCAGTTGGTATACTTTGAGATTTCGAAACAAACACTTTATTTAGTCCATGCTCTATTTAGTAGATTGATCTAATTCCAAGCAACATGCATTTTTTGGATATGTCAGTTTCAAATAGTAAAAAAAGGAAATCTCATTATAAATTCATTCAAAACTTTTTCATAAATTGTTTTCGAATTTACCTTTTGTTATTGTGTTTTTCATTTAAGAATCATAATTATTTTGTTAGAAACAAAGAAAAGATTACTCAACTGTAACATGCTGGACAATATCCTCACAGATGAAGAAGAGACTTGAATCAATAGAAACAAAGAAAAGAGTACTGAACTGTTATGTAATATCAGTCCTCCTATATGGCAGTGAATGCTGGACAATCTCCTCACAGATGAAGAAGAGACTTGAAGCAATAGAAACAAAGAAAAGAGTACTGGACTGTTATGTAATATCAGTCCTCCTATATGGCAGTGAATGCTGGACAATCTACTTGCAGATGAAGAAGAGGCTTGAATCAATAGAAACAAAGAAAAGAATACTGAACTGTTATGTAATATCAGTCCTCCTATATGGTAATGAATGCTGGGCAATATCCTCACAGATGAAGAAGAGACTTGAAACAACAGAAATGTAGTCCTACAGAAGGATGCTGAGAATACCATGCAGCAAATATGTAAACAATGACAAAGTTTTAGAGAAAATGTAAACAAAAAGACCACTTATAGCATCAGAAACTTAACATCAGGAAAAGACAACTTTCGAGTGCACATAATGAGGAAAGAGAGCTTTGAATATTTGATATTCACAAGGCAGATTGAAGGTAAGTGGGACACAGGAAAGCAATTTATAATTTACATAGCAGGATGGAGAAAACAAATAGCAGAACAAATTTTAGGAGAGATAACAAAAAGACAAAATATATTAAAAGTTACAAAGAACAAGAAGTTGTAGAAAGCCATGAACACTAATGTGCTGAAAGGTCACAGTTCATAGAAGTTTAAATTTTCTGTCTTGAATGTTGTCATTATAAAACAAATTTAGTTTAGAGTTTGTATACTTTAATCAACTTTCAGCAGATATTGAGATAGTAAATAAATTCATTTTGTATAATTGAAACTTTATTAGACATACTAAGAAAGATAAACAAAAAGAAGACATTGAATAAAGTTTATTTAAAACAAACAACTAAATCAAACTTGATCAAATATTTACAGATTATGCAAAAAAAATCTTTAAATTAAAACTAGTTTGAATTATTTTCTAAAATTGTTTATCACCATTTGTTATGGCTTATGTAGAAACTAATTTGAAACTACCTTATTGTTTCTGATAACCTTTTTATATTCTATTCAATAAGACACTTAGATGCAGGCTAATTGCAGTATTACATACTCTTTTATAAACAGGTCTAAACATTAATATGTATTCAGAGTTCTAGAAAATAACTCTATAAATATCCGAGCTGAGTATTAAGAATTCTTCAACAAAAGTTGCAAATAATCTATCTTATAAAAAAGAGCTAATTCTCTGTCCATCACACATTTGTCTATACGCATTTTTGCATGCGTATATGTATATTTTGAATGTCTGCATTGTGTGTGAGTGACTTACATTGTGTTTCTGCTATTTAATTTAGCACAGACACATTCAAGCACAATTTAATTGAGTTTGGAATAAACACTGGAATGTTACAACTGGAAAACCCCTACCCTGGGCTGAGCAATAGATTCATAAAGTTAGAGACAAGAAAAAAATTTTAAACTTTAAAAAATAAGATACTTATAAGACTTTATTGAACTTTTTACAAATTATTTGGTAATAAATAGAATTATTTTTAATGTTCTTTTTTAAATTATGTAAAAATAGTTTTAGTTCTCTCGTTGAATTAAAATATACATGCTCAAATGCAAACATATATACATATATACAAATAAAATGCATATATGCAAATATACATATACACACAATTTGAATGGAAATAAAATAGATCTCCATATGGGCATCCATATTGTAATGGCCAGTTTCTCTTTTTGTCTGACAACAACTCTTGGGTAACTGGAAAAGACTATAAGCATTCCCTTTGAAGTCATCTTCTGTATTTCATAATAAATGCAGTATTTTAGATGGACAAATAATTTAGATTTGAAATTTCATCAACTTGCCTTCAGCGAAGTGATGGAAATTAAAATAGTCAAAAATAAAAGTAAAAATTGAAATATCCAAGAATTTGAAGAAAATATATTTTCTCTTTCATAATAACAAAAGAAACTCAAGTTGTTAATGTTTGTATTTGAATAATGTTATTAGGTTTTTTGGAAAATAATGTCTCAATTTAGAATCAACTTTTATTGCTGATTTAATGTATTTAAAACAGTGAAATTAGTAACTCTGAGTTACATGTGTTTATAATAAAATTCTAAAGGTTTGGATGCCAAGAAATCTTTGAATGCAGTTTCTGCATCTTCTTTGCAAGGGGATTTCCTTTGACTTAAACATTGTCAAGATGCTTGAAAAAGAGACAGTCAGTGGGCAAGAGATCAAGGGAATATGGTAGATATGGCAAAGTCTCAAATCCCAAGTTGGTAAACTTTGAGCATTGTCATGGAGCAGAATTGGACCTCATTGATTAACCAGTGCCAATTGTATTTTGCTTAACCAAATATGCATTTCATCCGGTGAAATGGCAGTTAATTTTGGCAGTGATGTTCTTGTTAGATTCCAAAAAGCTGTAATAGATAATGCCAATGGCGGACAACCTGACAGTCACTATAATTTTCTGTCGGTACAATTTTGGTTTTGGAAAATGTTTGGGTCCTTCATCATAATCAGGTCAGTGAACGGATTGTTTACGATTGTTATAAAATATCCATTTCTCATCACACATTACTATTTGATCAAAAAATGAACTATTTGAATTTTGTAGATACAGCATCAAACACACTTCAAAACATTTCTCTCTCATTTCGATGTGGATTTTCTTTAACTAGTATTTTCAAACATTGACTGTCAATTGCAAATGGACATCCTCTACAACCTTGATCTTTAACATTCGTATCCTCACTGTGGAATTCAAGAAAGCAGTTCCATACTGTCTGATCACAAGTAGATCCATCACCTCATACACTGCTAATGTCAGCAGCAGTCTGAGAAATATTATGACCAAGTTTGAACTCAAGTAAATGCATTTCTTCTTTCTTCATATTCAATATGAGGTGTAGAGACTTGTATAATGTTTTAAGTTGAATTCTGAAAGAGATTGATATAAAATTAACTAAGAGGATTCTTTGATCATTAGGAATGAGTACCCTTGGGAAATGTGTGAATCCTCTTCCACTCCCCCCAGTTATGGGTAAATAGCAGGAGAAACTGGGTTCTACAGCCTTGGATGGCAACTGGTCTAACACAGAAAGAAATGGCAACCTACTGTGGGAAAAAATCTGCCTCAGCAGTCATGTATCAAAAGATACATGATCGCCTAAACATGTATCACGCATGGAACATGATCAACTGAATATATTTAGAATAATATATTAGAATACAAAAGGTTTTATTATAAAATCAGACATTATTTTCTGAACAACCTAACATATATAAATGTCTTACCTATGTAGATGAAGATTTTGGATGAAATTTAACCTATGTTGCAAGTCTAGTTATCCTGAACAGGTATGCTAGAGTAAGGGATTGTGGTTCCGAATGAGGTATTGGAGAGCCGAGTTCAAATGTGACTTGACTTCATTACATTCTTATGTGTTAATAACTTTGGGAAGGGCATGAATCCAACACTTCTCCCCCAGCAATGGATAAACAGTAGGGCAGACTGGGTTCTATAGCCTTGGATGGAAAACACTTTCAAACTTCTCCGGTACCCTAATTATTTTATATTCAATGCAAAACAAAAGGCCCATAAAATATTCCAAAACAAAAAATTGGACCCTCCTGAGAAACCCAATGAATCAAAAAATATATTACCCTACCAACTAACTCTATCACATCTACAATTGAAAAGAATCTATCTTAACTCAACATAAAATTTGTTACTACTACTTTTGAAACAACAGTCAATACTAAACAACCAATAAGCTAAAACTTGAAGGAGGAAGACATCTACAATAATTGTAACAAAAAATACATAGGAGAAACCTCAAAGAATCTAAATAAAAGATTACATTAACGGATATTTTACAAAACAATATGTTAAATGTGCTGGTTGCCCACTATAATGGGACTGACCACAATTTTGACATAAATAATGCTACTCTGATCAAAGGAGAAAACATTTCATTATAACGTAAATGTCTAGAGAGTGCCTTGATCGCAAGGTCATCTACATTAAATTTGTGCCAAGGTTATTACAACATTTCACTATTCCTGGCAGATCTGCAATTATCACAGTGTGGGATACCTATGAACAAAAGTGATGGAAAGAAAAAGAAAAAAACTCTAAATGACAAACTTTGGGGCCAGGTTCCTCACACCTGAACAAAAACAAAAATCCATATAAACATACGTCTGCAAAACCCTCATTCCTGAGTTATTAAGTTTAAAGAAAGTTTATGGTAGATATAGACTAGGTTACATTTGTCATTTGTGTACATTTGTGGCTACTCTGTCTTTAATGTTTAACATGTGTATTAGTGAGTTAACTGAGAAGTGTTCCATTTAACAATGGCAGAATATTCATATCATGAGAAGGCAGATATGATTTTTATCATTGCATTACTAAGACAGAAACTCTGGGAACATAAACTATGGATCAAGGAAGACAATTTGCTCATATGCCTGACCATGAAGAACACATTCTACGGGCTTTTCAGAGATGATCCAAGTATCAGTACACATCAAGTTTCCCTAGCATGTCGTACCTTTCATAGTCCCGCATAGAGGGTAATTCAAGAGCAGCTCCTGTAGCCATATTATTTGCAATATTTGCAAAGCCTTTTGCCCTCTGACTACTCATCATAGGAGAACTTTTGCCAATGGTTTATTGCACAAATTGTCAATCCATTGTTTGTCTCTTCAGTCTTGTTTACAGATTAGGTAACATTTGGAAGAGACAGAATAACAAATTTACACAACCAAGTGTAGAAGTCAAGTGACTTACCTGCTAACATGGCTGCCTTCTTGTATCTTCTTCTTCTACACCAAGATTAGTGGGCAGATCAGAATCCCCATGGTGCAATACAGGCTAGAGATCAGCATCAGTTTATGATCAATCTGTAGAATCTGGAATTGTAGGTGACTACCAGGAAGGTCCATATGTTCTCCCAGCATATCTTACAGGAGTTGTCTACAGGGACTTTATTTCGAAAACACTTTCAGACCTGCTAGAGGATGTACTCCTGCTAATATGAAGATGGATGATGTTCATGCATGATGGGACTCCAGCGCATTTTAGTCACATAGTTTACGATGCACTGGCTGACATCTACAATGAAAGATGGAGAAGTAGGAGAGGACTGGTTCCATGGCCAGCACATTTCCTTGCCCTCAGTCATTTGGATTTTTAGCTGCGGGAAAACCTAAAACAATTGATTTATGCAGCAGACATTAATAATGCAAAGACACTACATCAATGTATCATGGGGCCTGCAAAACCATTTGACACCAAATGAAAGAGTAATTGAAAGGGTCCAGCAGTCAATGATCTGATGAGTGCATGCATGTGTTGAAGCAAGCAGAGAGACCCTTATTCAATACTGACTCCTCAGCTGCAGAAAGAAATATAAAGGGGTGACAGGCTTCCCCCTTAAGGTAAGGCTTCAAGAACACCAGAAATCTGTAACATAAGGGGAAGTGGAAAAATCAGGTGTGGCTGACCACATATGGAGAGAAAAGGGAAATCATCACCCTCTGTGGGATCAAGTTGAGATCATAGACAAAGAACACCATTGGAAAATTCGTAAACTTAACGAATCAGCACTAATAGCTAGGCCACGAAAATCACCTGAGCCAACCAAGCATAGAAATTAATACAATATGGGAACCAATAATAAGGAGTGCCAGAGAAAATAATAAGAACATCAAAAAATTGCAATAAAAAATAGTCCGAACAATGTAAATAGTATATATATATATATATATATA